>JAULBS010127634.1:0-13658 GCA_032355785.1 Symmetromphalus regularis
TGTTTTAAAACGAAATAAAACTATACATTAAAATTTACCGGCATTCGATAGTTTTCGGAATCATTCGTTAATTTCCGCACGCGACTGCCCTAGTGCCACGCAAAGGAATCCAGTCATTCACTATTCAGCGTTTCGTTCATTTGGATTCTTTTTCTTTTCGGTATGATCCAGTGTGTCGCATTGAATTGTACGAACAGATCGCACAAAGGATGTGTACTGTAACAGTTTGACTAGAAATAGGTTATCACGCATATTATACGATTTGTAAACATTTCCTATTTCATATTTTGATACTATCATACCAATTACTAAACATATCTCAGGCAGGCAGACCTGCACCAATTTCTGATGTAAAAAAAGAGAGTTTATAGACACAGTAGATTTATGTTTTAATTAAGTTTAACTATTATTTATATAACATAACGTCATAGTTATAGGTTGTATAAGATGGATACTTATTAGGTAGATATATCGCGATACACGAAACCATTCACGGTATGTACTGCGCTCAGCAAGTATTGCAATATACTGGTATATGATTGGACCCCTAGATCTTTTGTTTAAGGCTTCTGCAGATTTTGTTTTAATCGCTGCTTAAATTAAATTATAGCATTTATGTCTACTATACATCTGTTTTGAAAATACAAATGTTATTTTGAAAGTTTCGTGTAGTTCCTCATTGTTATCGTTAAATTATCCTTGGTATCATTTCTTTTGCGCGTAAGTATAGTTTTTGAATACATTCTCTGCCTGACGATCAATTGTTATCAACTATGTTTTATTTAAAAACGATACAACAATCAATACATATGATATAAACGAATTTTAAGTACACAAGAAGAATCAGTGGCGGATCCAGGGGAGGTCCAGGGCATCTGAACCACCCCTTTTCTCATATTAAAAAATAATTATATATATATTTTGCTATTGGAAGGACGTGAAAAGTAACCATTTTTCCCCAAGCTATTCACCCATCACATTTGGACCCCCATTTCTGAAATCTTTCATCTGCGCCTGAGTATTGGTGTGTTTTTTATTTATCTGTTAAGACAGTTAATACATGTACAGTGGTAGGACATTTGACTCTCAAGCTGAGGAATGTGGTTCAAAACTGGCTCACACTTGACTACGTGTCACATTTTTCAAATGATTGGCATTCAATAGCAGATGGTGCGGGATGTAGCTCAAATGGTAAAGCGTCCGCCTGTGAACCGGTCGGTCGTCGGATCAATCCTTCTCAGTGGACCCGTCTGCAGTTTGGGTTATTTTCGGTTCCAACCTGTGGTCCACAACTGGTTCATCAAAGGCCGTGGTATGTGCTGTCCTGTCCTGTCCTGAAAGACCCCTTGCTGCTTATCGGAAAGAGTAGCCTATGTTGTGACAGCGTTTTTTCTTTTAATACATGTCAGAATGACCATATGTATGACGTCCAATAGGTGATGATAAGATAAAAATCAATGTGCTCTAGAGGTGTCGTTAAATAAAAGAAACTTTACTTTTTAATAGCAGATGAGCAGTACACCAATATGCTCTAATAGTGTGGTTGTTTACAAAGTTAATACATGTAGTAAAAATCAATCAAATCAGTTGTTAGTTATTAAGCTGCCGACTCACGGCTGGTAGGTACTGAGATCAAATCTCAATCACGGCATGGGAGTTTTAATCTCGATACTGGCGCCACCAAGGCGTGTGCTCTTCGGGGCTTAGTGGGTAGGTGTACGCTTCTTGTACCAGTCAGTGGTCTACAACTGGTCTATCAAAAGCAGTGGTATGTGCTGTCTTGTCTATGGGAAAGTATATGTAAAATATATCTTGCTTATAATCGGAAAGAGTAGCCTATGTGGCAAAAGTGAGTTTCATCTAAAGACATAATTCACAAAATACCATATGTATAACACCTTCATTTATCTATTTATTTATTTATTTATTTATTTATTTATGTATTTGTCAGTATAAACCCTGCATTGAAAATGTCATGAGTGCGTATTTAATGTAAGTTTTGGCCACATAATATAAAAATGTGGTTGCCCAAAGTTTCATATTTTTTCTCACTATACTGGTGGAATAAGCGTCACATCCTGGCTGGTATATTTGTGTGTTGGTGCGGACGTTAAATAATACAACTAAACAATAAGTTGACATCGCAAGGGAATACCTCAGAGTTGCAATTCAATTCAATTCAATATTTAATTTACGTCTCACCTTTTATATATAAAATATATACAAATCAAGTAATAAAAATACATTTATATAAGTATTTTAAAAGCCACTCAACATAGAGTTATGAGAGACGAATATGAAGTAAACTTAAAAACTATATAAAAGATTTCTAACAAATAAATACATATAAATAATTTTAAAATAATTATAGCCCTCTATATACAATATCAAGCCTTTTTTCTAAAATCTTCAAACTTGCATGTGTTTTTGTTTTTACACGAACCGGTAGCGTTCACGCCCGTAATGGTGTTTCGGAAACTGTGTAAATATTGTGGAACAATAAGAGCGAAGACATCTTGTAAAAGCCGGATTTGTTGAAATAGCGAACCTGCTGGCTTGTGTGCCGTTCAACCAATCTGGCGTTCTTCTGCTAAATTTACAGTGTGTTTGCACATCCCGGCACTGTTCCAGCGCTCAACTTTGCCAAGCTGGTTCTCTCGTTATATTGGAGGAACTTAACTCTTTTATCTTGAGCTACTAATAATAGACTGTTCCTGCACCGTGAGCGGCGCTTTGTACTGGTTTTGGTTCAAGATGGCGCCTGCACTTCCGTTAGACCGAATAGGTCTCGCCGGAAAGTTTTTAAAAAAAATCTTTCCGTAATTTTTCTGTCTAATTGTTTATATGACATTAGTGAGAGAGGCTATCTTGGATCATATTTAGGTATACCATATAGGGATTACCTCACGACCTCATTCAATGGTCATTTAAAATAAACGGCCCCTTAAAAGAAATATCAACATAGTTATATCCATTGTCGGAAATTGGAATCGATCAAAAGATTTTGAGGTATTCCGATTTCACAAAAAGATTTCTGAGAATCAGAAATTTCATTTTGCATACGTCATTATTAAACTTGCCTTTTTCTGACCAATAGCTCAAAAGGAATTTCAAAACAATAGTTTTATCGTCATTGTTATCATTATCATTACAGGGCGGAGGGGGGTGGGCAAGGACGGCATCCCCCCCCGAAAATTTTGCGCCAATATTTACATTTATTGAGTACGTTGTAGGCGCTCTTCAAATGACTGATGGCGTCCCTATTCAGTCTTGCCCACCTCCCCCCTCCCCAATATTTAAATGGTTGCGCAGGCCTTGCATTAGATCATTATTATTATTTGATAATGACGTTTTTAATGTATTAACTTAAGACTGTATGGCTATCACAGTATAATTTGTTTGTGTCAAACTTAAATGATACTCTATATGATTCTGATTCAAGTCTGGACTAACATCAGGCGCGGATCCATGGGTGGGGGCGCACCCGGCGCACGACCCCCCCTCCATCTAATTTTCGGGCAATGAACATTTTTCTTGTAATGAACATTTTTCTTGTTTCGCGCCTTCGGCACACGCAAGAATGGGCTACGCCCTCCAAAGTTGCGCCCCCCCCCATTCACAATTGCTGGAACCGCCCCTGAACATTTACAATCATCATATCAGTCAATATAAACAAAGAGAAAATAACAGCGCACACGCCATATTTGAAGAGTAAAAATGATTACATTCCTTCTAACTGTTTGTTTTCACATCTGACGTCACTGCAGTAACCTTGATTGGAGCACCAGACAGTCTAATTCGACCAATCAGCTTGCGCCTCTTCTACTTACTGTGGGAAGAAACACGGGCTGATTCCATTCATGCTGCGGGCAATAAATGCCGCCAATGACGTCATTGCCAGAAGTTTTGCCTATCTGGTCTCACACCGGTATTCAGGTTTCGCTGGCTTGGTTTATCAAGTTCAGAATAACGCCTGCTTGGCGAAACAAAATGCCAATATTCGTGACAGGAATTTCCTTATAGGTTTACCTTTTTATTCAAACATGTTTCAGGTTACATACCATCATTGACTTTGAATAACTTTTTTACATAATAAAATAAAAAATAACAATTATGAAAAATAAAATAACAAACTATTACAATTGTTTATTTTAATTTTTTTTTTTACCATCCTTTAAATTGGATATTTTCTTCGTTTTCACTACTCGTGTATGAACACTATTATGATTCTGAAATTGTGCTAGCCATATTTAGACAGACGACCTTTGACATACACTTATCATTCTTCTTATGTGGTATGCCGCTCCCTCTTCACTAAAAGCACCACCTAAATCAATTAATTAGGCCAGTTTATGACTGACACAAATAATTAGTATGTTTTGTCCATGGATTGGCTTTGGGTTAGGGGAAGATTGTTGTGATGGATTAATTAAATATAATATTTTATTAGTAGTCACACATTTTCATTAATTTTCAAGATACATTACACATATTTTACATATTTTTAATCAAAGTGAGGCAATTTCATTTTCAAAAAACTGTTTTTGTTTTGTTTAACGATACCACTAGATATATTGATCATCAGCTATTGGACGTCAGACTTGGTAATTCTAACACGTGGTCTTGTGTGTAAACATCCCTATTTTTCCATCAGCAGCAAGGTGTCTTTTATAGTTTCACAATTCGTATTGAAATATTATAACATTAAAAAAAACATACCGTTAGTCGTATGTACACAACAAATTACTATCAGTTAAAGCAGTTTACTAACAGAAAAAGGATAATTCCATATGGAAATATTTAAAAATTGGTCTGACAGCAATTTGTGGCAGTCCTCCTAATATTTATATTCAAATATAGAATATACAATTATATTCAGCTTACAAGTTACTATCAGTTAAAGCAATTTACTATCAGAAAAATGATAATTTCATAGGAAAATATTTTTTAATTCGTCTGACAGCAATTTGTGGCAGTCCTCATGATATTTATGTTCAAATATAGAATATACAATTATATTCAGCTTACAAGTTACTATCAGTTAAAGCAATTTACTATCAGAATACTTATAATTCCATATGGAAATATTTAAAAGATCGTTTGACAGCAATTAGCGGCAGACCTCCTAATATTTATATTGAAATATACAGTATAACGTGGATTAAAATTAATTAAAAAATTACAATCAATGAAAGTAATGGTTTACTATAGTTAAAATGGTAGTATATGACGTTAGCGCCTGATTTATGCTGGGAATAACTTTCATAGTATGGTTGCACGGATTATATACTGAACAGCAAAAGAAACGCAAATGTTTGTTCAGATTCAATTTAAATAAAATTGATGAAAAATTCATAAAACCATAAAACTCATGCTGCGCACGCTTTACACTTCTCTGCGTATGCCTCCAGTTAGCAAAACAGCTAAAATCAAAATATGGACACTTTTTATTCCATCAAACATTGCAAATTAAATTCGCGTTTCTTTTGCTGTTCAGTATCATTTGAGTGCGCAATAATAACTTTCATAGAATGGTTGAATGCATTATAATGTAAGTGCGCAATAATAACTTTCAAAGTATGGTTGCACGCATTATAATTAAGTGCGCAATAATAACTTTCATAGTATGGTTGCACGCATTATAATGTAAGTGCGCAATAATAACTTTCATAGTATGGTTGCACGCATTATAATTAAGTGCGCAATAATAACTTTCATAGAATGGTTGAATGCATTATAATGTAAGTGCGCAATAATAACTTTCATAGTATGGTTGCACGCATTATAATGTAAGTGCGCAATAATAACTTTCACAGTATAGTTGCACGCATTATTTTTTAAGTACGCAATAATATAATTTCGTTATTTTAGAATTAATTAGCCCATTATGTTTTATAGGGATCGATTAATTTGCCGTTGTTTATCACCAATATATATAAAAATAGAAACAAAATATGACACTTGTAATTATGGTGACGCACCTTAAACAGATACTGTTTCAAAATACAGCATTAACGAGGCTGAAATTGCAGCAGTTTTATCTGTCCCAGAAAAACCAAAACTATTCTCGGTCAATAAATACAACCCCAAACCGCACATTACTTCCTTGTTCTCAAGTGACATCCACAAACTAAGGCCAAATAATAAAACATCCTCGATTCAGGTCACCCGATTGACCGTATTTTCCAAAGCCTATAAAATGCGACTACAGACAATTTCATAAAGGTGAGAAAGAAAACAAAAAGTACGCTATCGACTCCGATTGTACGTCAAAATCCCCGACCCCATAACATTTTAACGGCAGTTAATGGATTTTAAAATAATTCCTAAAATGAAAAGCATTGCCGTGGATCTCATAAACATCGTCATCCATGGAAGATCATTTACAGTAACGCACCCATATTTGTGTCAGGAACAATTCAAAAATTAACCTTCAGAAAAAAAAAGAAGAGTAAAACAAATAAAATAAAATGTTATGCCTACTTACCTACCCTAATTTTCATCATCCATGTGACCAGAACCAAGGGTATTATTTTCTTTGGCCTAACCTAGACAGAAGAACAAGGAAAAACAAAACAGTGAACGTAAAGTCATTCACATTGAAGTTTTTATTTGCAAGAGTAGTCTCGTTACACATTGACGTGTTATGATGGTCTAATTATCGCCGCGGAGCGCAGGGCTTCGGCGAAAACTACAAAGTACAAATGTTTTACGTCACTTGCGATCCACTTCCTGTATTCTCCAGGGTTAATGTACAAGGTTGATAAATATTTGTGTCTGGGTTCCCTAGATTATTAAACACGTATCACATCAGAGAAAAAATGAAACTGTCTAGAAATCAATACAAAGTGAGCCTCGGTGGTCCAGCGGTAGAACGTCGGACTCTTAAGCTGATGACAGTGGTTCAAAACCCATTGGAGGCTGAGTCACACTTGACTACGTGTTCAAATTACCAAATGTTTGACAACCAATAGCCGATGGTTAATAAATCAATGTGCTCTTGTGGCGTCGTTAAGCAACTCCCCCCAACCCCCTCCCAAAAAAAAAATCTATTCAAAAGAATAAATAAAAAAATGGCAAAACTGGTCTTTTTTTTCTCTTTTTACACCTAATTCATAAATATCACTGAAATGAAAATTTAAATACTCAGCATTATGATGACCTAATACTGTATACACAGAAGCTGAAAACAGACAAAAGTAAAAGTACTATAAGGGCCGGTTCAAAACATTAACAACACAGGATCTTTTTTAAAGTAAAATTTGTTTTATTTAACGACTCCTCTAGAGCACATTGATTTTTATCTTATCATCCATCGGCTATTGGACGTCATACATATGGTCATTCTGACATATGTCTTTAGAGGATACCCGCTGCCGCCACGTAGACTACTCCTTCCGATAAGCAGCAAGGGATCTTTTATATGCACCGTCCCACAGACAGGACAGCACATACCACGCCCTTTGATGAACCAGTTGTGGACCACTGGTTGGAACGGAAAATAGACCAAACTGCAAATGGTTCCACTGAAAAGGATTGATCCGACGATCGACCGTTCACAGGCAGACTCGCTACCGTTTGAGCTAGATCCCGCCCCTTGTAATTGCAGACATGATGTAAAAACTTCCAATGCATTCTTCAAAATATCCAAATAATTTACTTCTAAATTGGTCGAAATATAAAGCGTAACCAATATTGATGCGATTATTGTAAGTTATAGTTTTAAAAGTCGAGAAAAATATAATATCCGCCTACGATTTGACACAAGAGTCACATACGACCCGAAACACAAAATTAATTTATGAGGGCCTAACATATTAATTACGTTTTTCAGTGAAATTCTATATCCAAGAAGTTTGTGTATTTCGTCAAAACATCCTTGACCTTTCCAATCATTGAGCACATGCGGGTTGTAGTCATCATGCAACAGTGACCAATGATATTCGGCTAACTCTATAAGAGCGGTCGGACAGTCGCTTCGACCATCATGGTTTGAACTGCAGTATATAATAAAAATAATAATTTAAATACACAGTTTCAATTTTATAAATTTATCTGCTAATGATTACTTTCAAGTATATAGTCTAGTCTATATACAATATTCATACACTCATATTATGGATGGCATGAAATCATTTAATTATCATTGAAATATATATTTTCCTAGACTTTGGGATGCTTCTTAATGCTTTACATTTATAGTAATTAAATGAAAACAACAACAACAAAAACAACACATTCCAGCCTATCTGCAAAGTAACGCAAACGAAAATATTAAATAATGAGAAACAAAAGCCAGATTTATATGCATGTAGATACAGTCAGAAATACCAAAGGAAATGTTGGCAGTTGGGGGTGGGGATGTTAATGTGTGTGGGGGTGGGGGCATACATTAAAAATACATTATCAGGGAACAAAGTTAACATGGGGAATCTGGACCCTACCAGTTATGTAGGTCACAGCTCAAGTAACATTTGCTCACACAACACGGATTCAACTCACCCATAATGTATGTAAAATCGTAAAATAATGTTTTATTATTATTTAAAAAAAACTTCATTCCCTAATTATATTATCTATGTAATGATAACGAAATCACTTTAATACGGTATCAGAAAGGGCGTTGAAATGAAATTCATATTGGGGGGCGGATGGCTGCTCCCGTTTCTGAAAATCAGAATTTGCTGGTGAATAATTCAATGATGAATAAGGAACATATTTGCCCCTGGTTCCAAAGTCCCTGATCTGTATACAAAGGATATTAAACGAGCGACCATTTATTACTAAATTTATGGTCCGAGTGAAATAATTGTTCTTTGTCACGAACGTTAGTAAAGGAAATTAATTTCATAAAGGACATACATTTGATAATAAATGGTTGCGAGTTTGTTATTCTGTTTATTACCCCGAACAATTTCCCTTGCGCGTGACATGTTAACGTTCTCATTAGGTTTAATATGAAGCATAAATACTAGTCTAGCTAGCAATTTCGTCCCGAATGCAGTCATGCTGTACTGTACTCAGTACCGGCGCATCCGTTAAAATATTGGGGAGGGGAAGACTGAAAACGGGCGCCATTTGAAGGGCGCCTACAACTAATAAATATAAATATTATCACAAAACAAGACGCGACAGATTATTGGGCACAAATGTTTCCCTTGCCAACCCCACCCCCAGCTGCGCCGGCCCTGATACTGACTGTGAATCTGGGCTTCGACCGCACGTCTCGCCGCTGATAGGTAAAAGTCGCGTGTCTGAAGCTAGATACGGCCTCTCCACAGCGGGGTCATGATACGTTCCAATGTCGTTGTCACTGGCTAGGAAGCAGTCGTTGTGGTGTCCTAGCAATATATTAACATAATTATATAAATCGTAAAGAAATCCCACCAAAACGTGCTAGTCCATTCTTCGTAAATTCAGTAAACCATTGTGTAAGGAATTTCAAACATTCCATAAAATCTCTAACATGTCTTGACTAACTAAATCATGACGCACTGTCAACATACACTGGCAATGGTCACACAAATATGTTTGAAATAATGTACAATCAATACACCTACGACCAACGGCGAAAATCGCTTCCTGGAAGTGGGGGTGGGGAGGAACGAAGCATCCCTCGTGTCCAGAATGTGGGAGTATGTGCCAAGGATTGTCGCCATTATAGATCCCCTGTGTACTTCGGTATATTTGCGCTAAGAACACATGATTAATTATTACATTGATACAATAAAGAGAAATTAAAGATTATTATTAATATTAGCATTTAATTTCAATATTTCGTAGCAAAAAGTTGGGTGATAATTATATAGGTATCCCTCGTCCAAATTGTGTCCCCTGTCACCCCCAGGATTTACGTCCATCACTACGACAAAAAAACTGCTTCATTCTTCCTGAACTTTCCAACAAACAGAAAAACACGCATGACATAGCATCTGATATAGCAGCTGTCGTCCAGTCGCTACACCAGTAAATAGTCAAATCTTCGATCACGGTACATCGAACTTACAAAATGTCATTTCTCAGTTGGAGCACTGCCACTAAGAATACAACCTGCTTCCAGTTCTAATCTACAAGACGATGTTCTAATAGACGTTCCTAAATAGAGCAAATTGCATTTACCTGTTCGACCAACACAGTTGTTCTGTTCAACGTCTGACATCGTGGCAGGAGTCGTCGTCTGACAGATACGTCTTTTCATTTCGGGTGTCCTTACCTGGATTGGACTGGAACATACAAAAAAATTATATACAACGTGATCACTTTGACCAATTGATCAACAACTGTCTGGGTCGTAGCCAGATAGGAAAAAACGCCAAGGGAAATCCAGACGCTGGGAGCTTAAAACCATGTTGATAATAAATATCATTACCATGAGAAAACAAATATTATCCATTACCATTGCAAAACATTTCCCAATTTTAATGTGTTAATATATTATATTTAATAAGGTAAACGTCTTTTACCATCATGCTATTCGCATATATTAAAAAAAAATCATTAAGGAATGCTTATATGATATTAGTTTTGTCAGTGAAACAGGCATTACTGTCTCAGACTGTACACTATACCTTCATGACAATAATATCATAACAATCATAACATTTCTAAAAAGACTGCAATTAAAAAGAATAATACTGATATGATGCCAAGCTGATCAAACTAATAGTGACTTAATCTCTTTATCTGGATCGTGTGTAAACGTCACAATCAATACGTTTTTCTGAAGAGATAAATATATATCCTCACATAGAAGCTGGTGAATTGTTGATGAGGGCCATCAGTATCTCTCCTCTGTCCTGCCAGTGCTGTTCTGTTATGGGATAGTCTGGATCTCCGAAATACGTCGTATAATACCATTCACCTGCAATTCAGAATAACAGAAAACTCATCACTTTCAAAACAATATACAAAATGTAAAAATAAGACATAATATTAGTGAATGATCCATATCATGTGATTACTTTTAATAAAAAAAACTTTCAGGGGTCTTTGATGCAGCTGTTGCCATATGAATAAATGGTATGGGTTTTTTTTTAATACGCATATAAAAAAGCATGCCTTAAAGTATCTCAAACGCTACAACAGTTAAGGAATAATTATTGCAAGATAAGGACAAACTGATTATTGGGAACATAACCTTATCCCCTTTATCATGCAGTTTAACGTGATGGTCATCATCAAATTGAATCTATTTATAAACCTGGTAATATATAGAGACCGGCTTCGGGGGCGCTGTGGTTAAACAGTCGGACTTATGGCTGATAGGTACTGAGATCAAATTTTGGTCGAGGCACGGGATTTTTAATCTCCAATCCATAGTGAGTGCTCCGCTAGGCTGAATGTGTACCCCACTTGCACCGACCTGAGGTCCACATCTGGTTCATCAAAAGTTGTGGTATGTACTATCCTGTGTCTGGAGTAGCGCTTATAAAAGATCCCTTACTGCTGTTTGGAAAGAGTAGTCTATGTGGCGGTAGCGAGTTTCCTATGAAGACCGTAAGTCGCACAACACTATATGTCTGACACCTAATAGCCGCTAGATAAACAATGTGCTAGAGTGTCGTTAAACAACCAATCCTTTCCTTTGGTAATATATAGAGGTTTAAAAGAAAATTAATTGGCGTATTTTGACAATAGCTAAAAAACAAAGACATAATAAGAAAAAGAAACTTGTTAACCAAGTTTCATAATCTTTGGTTTTCATTGACATGAATATTCGATTAAATTAGATATTTTTCAAATTATTGTTTCTTGGCAAACTTTTAAAGAACTGTAATACATGTATAAAATAGAAAAACTTTACCATAAGTTCCAATAAAGCCGGCCTGAATCACAGATATGACGCCTTCGTATTCAGTGAGTACTGGTGCAATTTGTGAAATGTGTTGCAGCATGACCGCCTTTGTAGCGTCACCATATGGGGCGTGAGATCGCTTTAAATATATAAAATAAAATAAAGTCAACTAAAAGAATTAACAACAATTTTGCAACTATTTAATGTTAGTTGTTTGTACGTTTACAAAATTCCTAATTCTAACATGTTTATGATGTTTTATAAAACAGTTATATAAAACCTATCTAGGAAAAAGTAAAAATAACAATAAAAAAAGTATATAAAATTTAATAAATAAATAAACCAAACCAAACCAACTCAACCAACCCAGTCACCCACCCAGTCAACCACCCAACCCCACCCAACCCCACCCAACCCCACCCAACCCAACCCAGCCCAGCCCAGCCCAGCCCAGCCCAGCCCACCCCAGCCAAACCCAAACCAAAACAAACCAAACCAACTCATAACAACCCACCCAAACTAAACCAAACTAATCCAAAGCAAACCAATCTAAACTGAACTAAATTAAATTAAAATAGCAAGTAATTAAAACAAAACAAAATCCTGAAGATTATGAACTTACTCGAATGTTGGTATAATGGAAGCGAAGTGCTAACGTCCAGCCCGCATCCCTAGCTATCTGCATGTCAGTGCGCATGTCTTCCAGGAAGGTGCTAGAAATTGGTGAATCAACAAACGTGTCCAGAATGTAGACTCGAAGAGCATTATTAATTCCTTGACTATTTCGCAGAGAGTCAAGATGGTGCACCTAGAATTAAAGTAACAACATTATTAGAGTAATTATGTCTTAACAATAAGTACGTAAGAATATTAGAAAATATTGTATCGACGTAAGACTTTTTTTTATTAATATCTTGTTTACCTAAGTACATGTATCTCATCCGGTTAAGGGCGAAAATCTGTTCCTGAAAGTGAAAGGTGGGTGGGGTGGGATGGCGGAACATCACTCCTGTCCAAAAATGGGGTAGGAGCGGACCCTCCCGGTTTCCCTTCATGACCCCGCCCCAGGTCTGACGCCATTATAGACCCTTTGTGTACTTCGGTATGACTACATTTGCGCTAAGACGACATGGTTAAGCGTTAAATTGATACAATAAAGAGAAATACTGGTAAAGATGAATATTTAGGCATTTTAATTTCATTTTTTCGAAGAAAAACGTTGGGGTTGGGGGGTAATTGCATAGACATCCCACTGTTCATAAAGTGGGGGCCGGAACGTGTCCCCCAGTCCCCCCACCGGAATTTACGCCAATGCATCCTGAATATAGAGTAGACAGTCCATGTAAGTACAGCATACGTAAGACCATTTGAATATTAATATGATAGTTTAATTAAGTGTTACGTATATAATAACACTATCACAATGTAGCATAAACTAAGTACGAAATAATATGGATCTAATAATACATCTAGTTGTAACGTGTGTAACACTATAATAGTATAGTGTAAACTAAGTATAATTACCGCACGTAATAATATGGATCTAATAATACATCTAGTTGTAACGTGTGTAGCACTATAATAGTATAGTGTAAATTAAGTATAATTACCGCACGTAATACTATGGATATAATAATACATGTGTAACACTATAATTGTATAGCGTAAACTATGTATAATTACCGCACGTAATAATATGTATCTAATAATACATCTAGTTGTAACGTGTGTAACGCTATAATAGTATAGTGTAAACTAAGTATAATTACCGCTCGTAATAATATGGGTCTAATAATACATCTAGTTGTAACGTGTGTAACACTATAATAGTATAGTGTAAACTAAGTATAATTACCGCACGTAA
>JAULBS010127645.1:0-13656 GCA_032355785.1 Symmetromphalus regularis
GACGCCTCTAGAGCACATTGATTTTTATCTGATCATCGGCTATTGGACGTCATACATATGATCATTCTGACATATGTATTTATAGGAAACCATATGCCGCCACATAGGCTACTCCTTCCTATAACCAGCAAGGGATCTTTTATATGCTCCGTCCCACAGGCAGGACAGCACATACCACGACCTTTGATAAACCTGTTGTGGACTACTGGTTGGAAAGGAAAATAGCCCAAACTGCAAATGGGTTCACTGAAAAGGATCGATCCGACTACCGACCAGTTCACAGGCAGACTCGCTACCGTTTGAGCTAGATCCCGCTTCGTACCTGTATACAGTAATTAATTTTTATTTATCTACATGTTGTTTGCAGCAACGTTGATTGAGCAGCTGTCACGTGGATCTAGCGAGTGTATGGTATGCTGCGACAACATCCGGTGCGACACCGCTATTTGGAGCTGCTCCAACTGCTTCCATGTTTTCCATCTTGTTTGTATAAAGAAGTGGGCAAGATCTCCAGCTGCTATAGAAGGTGAGTTTGTAATATCAAATCTTTTATCACTGTAGTCATGGTAATGATTATTACAATTAAAAAATATTTAAATATGTTTTTTTAATTAATTTTGTCCACCATTCAATTATAAATACCATTTTAGGGTTTGAAATAATATTTAGAGGTCTAATTTTTATATGATTTTTAATTAATTTCGTCCTCCATTCAATTATAAATTAATACAATATTAGAGTTTGTAGAAGTCTCGTGGCCAATTTACTTTAAATTAGTTATATGCAAATTTGGATCAGGTTAGGTTAGGAGCTATTGGTAACTAACATTATTCTTTGTATGTGCCATCTAAATTGGTTTTGCCATTTGTGAACAGGTGACCAATTATTTTATTCCTGTATTTTGTCTTTGATAAAACTAATAAGCAAAGACCAAACAGGATTTATGTCATTTGATTTTAATATTGTACAGAATCTCTGCCTGTATGTGGTGTAATATGCACTTTATTGTTTTATTTTTCACATCAGGTGATGGAACTGGTTGGAGGTGTCCAGCGTGTCAGAATATTTCAGAGCGTGTTCCATACCAATACCGGTGCTTTTGTGGTGAGAATTACAGTCTACTCAAGTAATATCTTCACAGTAATGTCTAACTTGTAAACTTCAATCAATTTTATTCATTAGGCCTAAAATTTGAGATGATATCTCAGACATCAGGTTTAGAACAAGAATTAAACATCTGGGCCCAGTTGTTCAAAGCATTGTTTAGCTAAACATGGGGTAGGTGAATATTTCTCTTTAAAATATCTTCCTAGAAAGTTCAGATATACTTCTGATTTGATTATTTATGGATACCTTGGACTATAATAAACTAAGTTTCAACATATCTCTTCAATTACTACTTGCAATGATTTATAATTTGGTTTTGAAATATTCAACTAACCCATGGTTAACTTAACCTTTAACTTGCTTTAACCTTTAGGCTACTGAATTCTTTTAAGAGTTACTTCCCAAAAAAACTGAATTAATTTTGAGAAAAATCAGTGATAGGCATCTCATTTTGGTCAAATATTTAGACTTTAAAACTTAACAAAATAATAAAATAATATAAAGGTATGAACAAATTAATATTATTTTGGGGTTTTGAAGGGATTATTTTGTAGGTACACGATTTGCTGTCTAGAAAAGCGTAAAAACAAATAAACAAAAAACCCGTAAACTACGCTTGCTAATTCGTATTAAATTTGTTGGTCGGATCGATCACATTCAACACCATATTCTCGATCTCACACTCGGTGTCATTAAATTTTTTTATTTCAAAATTCTCTCACTATTCGCTCCCTATATTTAGAATCAAAATCCTCACCTTCGTTAAACCTCAAAATAATACTTATTCCCAATTAGCTCTTTAAAATCTCTGCGTTGCGCCACGCTGCCATTGCTCGTCAAGTTACGAAAAACTTCATGAAAAAACACGAATTTACACCAAAATTTTCGATCGATAAAGGAGTTCAAATGCTTCTGATTGATTGAATGTTTGTTTAACGACCCCCCCCAGCACAAAAATAAACAATTATTTAAAGTAAATCAGTGTAAAGAGCTGATATATTTTAGTATATACAATTGGAATAAAAATACATATAAAAACGCTTCAGAAATCCGCCATTTGCAATAGGGAATATGCTATGTATATAGGTATTGCATCATTTCCTCCCATAATGCCTTTAAGCAAAGGAAATACTAATTTTAAAGGGCCAGTTTGATTGTCGAGAAATGTCACCTGCAGTATTCAAGCATTTGCATGACGTTGTCGAGAAAAGTCGCCTGCGGTGTTCAGAAGGTTAAACAACTGGGTCCTGGTATGTGCCGTCCTTTCTGTCGGAAGATGCATAAAACAAATTGATTCTAATCAGAAAGGTTGTTGCTATGTAGCAGTAGCAGGTTTCTTCTGAGAACCATGTGACACAAATATCATAAATTTGATAGCCTATGTTCTGGGTGTCAGTAAATAAGTAACTTTTTCCAGCCAATCACAGTAAAGGTAAGAAATTAAGAAATGTTACCACTCGAATGGTTGGCTGTAATCTGTTTCATTCACTGAGCAAATTGATTTTTTACAGTATGAATTTTCATGAAAATATTTTAAACATTTTATTTTTATTCTGACTTTTATTACATACCCGTGTCACAAATTGTGTCTTTTGTTTGATTTTATTTCCCCAGCGGGTACTTATAGCTGGGAATTACTTTTCATAATGTCTCAGTGAGCATTATTATTCATTGGTTTAACCGTTAATTTTATTGGGTAGTTTTGTTCTGTACTAAAACTGATGGTAATGACATTGACCTTGACATTCATACGCTCCACAAACTTTTTTCCTATAGCAACGCAGTGAATAGATAAAACTTCGTCGTTGTAAATGTAAATTGCTATTTAAAAATCATCAAAAAAATATATTAAAAAGTAACTATTTTTAAAGGTGGATGAACACACTAATGTTGCTATTTGCACAGTCTGTGGTATTTCATTATGGTGAGTTTCAAAAAAAATAATAATAGGGCAGCTAAAGCATTTTAGAGAAAATCAATAGCATTTGGCTGGGATAATAAATAGAATATTAAACTCTTTACCATTTATAATCAAATTTATGTCCCTCGTCAAATAATTTTCCTTTGTCACAAGTTTTAGCTTTAGCTCGTGACAATTTTTTTTTATTTCACAAGGGACATAAATTTGATAATAAATGTCAACTCGTTTAATATCCTCTATTTAATGAAATATGATGATGAGTTGATTATCATGTACTTGTATTTTAAAGTTTGTCTGTTTTGTTTGAAGGATCCATCATATGTGTGTATGCACTACAGTTAGAAATAAATGCATCAAATTATTAATGCAAATAACATGGACTTGCATTTGTTTGCATTAATATCATGATCGCATTAATTTCAAGATCTACAGTAACTGTTTTAATAATTTCAGAATCTACAGAGTAAGATGAAAGTGTTGGTGGAAGTTTTGCAAGCTGATGAAAATGCAAGTAAAGGTAAGTAACTCTAAATAATGAACCAATACTTCTCATGAAATACAAGATTGCATAGAGGGGACATTTCATGGTAATTTTTTGTGATGGACGTGACATTTCGACACTATAAAACAATGTTTCCATGAAAATGTGTACACTTTTTGTGTTAACAGAAACCATATGAGGTATGTTTGTACTTATATTTTTGGAATAATTTACTTATTAATATGCGTGATGGACGTGACATTGTTTTATAGTGTCAAAATGTCACATCCGTCACCAAAAATTACCATGAAATGCCCCAGAGACTTGCATGTATTATGGTTCATGAACTAGAATACTCAATATTAATATCTGGGCCCGGTTGTTCAAAGCATGGTTAAACTACCCATGGGTTAGTGGAATATTTCTTTTTTATATATCTTAGTAGAAAATCAAGAAATTATTTTGATTGGACTACTTAACCTTGTGGACACTGCAGGCGACTTACCTCGCCAACGTCATGCGAACGCTTGAGTACTGAAGGAAACATATCTAGACAATTGAACTGGCCCTTTAAAATTAATATCTCCTGTTGCTTAAATGCATTATGAGAGGAAAGGATGCAATACCTATATACATAGGATGTTCCCAATTCCAAATGCTGGATTTTTGAAGCATTAGAACTCCTTTATCGATCAAAATTTTTGGTGTAAAAGCTGGTCTTTTTCATAAAGTTTTTAGTAACATGATGGCGGTGCGGCACTACGCAGAGATTTTGAAGAGCTAATTGGGATTAAATATTGGTTTGGGGTTTACCGAAGGTGAGGATTTTGATTCTGAATATTGGGAGCGAATAACGAGAGGATTTTCAAATAAAAAATTTGAATGTCCCCGAGTGTGAGGGTGAGGATATGGTTGAATGTGAGCAATCCGACAATAAATACAAATTACCAAGTGTGGTTTACAGGATTTTTTGTTTATTTTTTCACATTTCTAGACCGCAAGTCGTGCACCTACAAAAAAGCCCTTCAAAACCCAAAAATAATATTAATTTGTTCATACCTTTATATTATTTTATTGTTTTGTTAAGTTTTAAAGTCAAAACATTTAACCACAATGAGATGCCTCTCAAAATTATTTTTCTCAAAACTAATCCACGGCAGTTTTTTGGGGAAGTAACTCTTAAAAGAATTCAGTAGACTAAAGGTTAAGGTTACCTTAGGCTTTAGCAAATTAAGTTTCAAAATATCGTTTCAGTTGCTATTTGCAATGATTTAAATTTCGTTTTGAAATATTCCACTAACCCATGGTTAGCTTAACCATGCTTTGAACAATAAAGGTTTTATAGTAATTATATATCATTTGAAAAAAAAAAAATGGCCTGCGTGGTGTAGTGGTTAAGCTGTCAGTCCCACAGCTGGTAGTTATTGGGATCAAATCTTAGTCAAGGCAATTGGTAATAATCTCGAAACCAGCTCCATCCCAGAGTGAGTGCTCCACAAAGGCTCAGTGAGTAGCTGTAAGCCACTTACACCAACCAGTGATCCACAACTATGCTTTGTGTCACATCAGTTTGTGAAAAAAGAATCATAAAAACTAAATAAAAGATTCTGATTCTGCAAATGCTCAATGGGTGTAAGCCACTTAACCAACCATTGATCCACAACTATTCTTCGTGTCACATCAGATTGGTACCATCGTTTTTAACATTAACTTTTCTTCTAGAGTAAAACAGTTTTTGAAATTAAACGAAAGACCAAATTAAAAAAAAAAAATTAAGAAAATATACTGAATATTAAAAATTTTATGAAGTAAAACATTATTTTTATGCATTTTTAGCCAGGTTTTTTGGCACTTTTCAGATACGATTTTTGTTACTATATATAATCCAAAAAGTTATAAAGTGAAATACTTTTGTGTATCATATACACGTTGCAAAAGGTTTGAAAGACAGTTGTTTGACATTTTGGCACTTTTTTTCAACTGAAAAAAGCTGGTATTTTGTTGTTCCACTTCCAGTGACGCGAAGTTTAGTTTATCAAAGACTGTGGTATATGCTTAGCAGTCTGTGAGAAAAGAATCATAAAAAAAAAAATAAAAAAAATCTGATTCTGCAAAGGCTCAATGGGTAGGTGTAAGCCACTTACACCGATCAGTGGTCCACAACTGGTTTATCAAAGGCTGTGGCTTGTGCTGTCCTGTCTGTGGGAAACACATATAAAAGATCCCTTGCTACTTATTAGAAAGAGTAGCCTACATGTATGTGTCGGCAGTTGGTTTCCATTAAAGACCATGAGTCACAGAATATCATATGTCAGACATCTAAATACAGGAGTATCGTTAAACAAGCAATTCTTTCCTTCTAAATTTAAAATTAAAAAAATAACTTTGTTTTAATTAGGGCTATTTTCCATTCCAGCCAGTGGTCCATAACTGTGCAATCCTGTCAGTGGGATAGTGCATATAAAGGACCCCTTGTGCTTATTGGAAAAAGTAGCCTATGTGGCGGAAGGAGGTTTCCTCTAAATACATATGTCAGAATGACCATAAGTATAACGTCAATAGCCGATGATAAGCTAAAAATCAATGTGCTTTAGAGGCATCATTAAATAAAACAAACTACTTGTTTTAATTGTTTTATTTTTAAAATACAAGAAGGTACATATCTATAATATTTAACTTTACAAGACATACATGTATAAATAAAAAATAAGATTTTAATCATACATACATGAAGACCATTAAAACACAACCAAATCCAAAAAGTTTGGAGTGGGGGTGGGGGTCCAAAGATATTCAAATTCGTTATGAGCAAATTAATATGAGGAAAAAAAAATTAAATTGGTGAATGAAAAGGATAGGTTGAAAGTCCACTATTCCCCTGGTTCAATCTAATGTAGATTATTTCATTTTCTCTATTATTCATTCATTTCATTTTCTCTACTATTTATTTATTTCATTTTCACTATTATTATTTTTTTGTTAATTATTTAATTTATTTTTTATTTTCATTAATTCATTCATCTATTTTTATATTTAATTAATTATTTAATTAATTTTTGATAATTTCTATAATGTTGATATTGTGGGTTTTTTCAGATCAGACTGTCTTATTTCACGAGGTGGAGACTGTGTTGCTGGTTATCATACAACTTTGTCAGCGTAACTCTGGCAAGCTAGACGAGGCGGGAAGAGAGGTAATCCCAGTATTATTTCAATGCATCGGTCGGTTGGTCGTCAGATCGATCCTTCTCGGTGGACTTATTTGCAATTTGCACTATTTTCCGTTCCAACCAGTGGTCTACAACTGATTAAAAAAGGCCTTGGTATGTGCTGTCCTCTCTGTGGGATGTTGCATATAAAAGATCCCTTGCTGATTATTGGAATGAGTAGCCTATGTGGTGGCAGCAGGTTTCCTCTAAATACATATGTGAGAATGACCATATGATTGACATCCAATAGCCGATGATAAGATAAAAGTCAATATACTCCAGAGGCATTGTTAAATAAAACAAACATTGCTTTTCAAAGTATCGTGATAAAAATAAGAAAATTATTACATGCTTATCTCATCAAGAAAGGTATTATTTACAATTGAAGAGATTAAGAGGATATAACTTGAGAGGTAGAGTGTCTGAGGTGCTGTAGGTCGTCGGATCAAAATGGGGAAGGGTAAAAATTGCCTGATTTTGTCTTACATAATTGTTAAAAAGATATAAAGTTTATTTTAATAAATAAATGTATTCTAACAGTGTCATTCAACAAAACAAAATAAAAATAAACTAACAAACAATTGTTTCTTTCTTTCAGTCGCTGTGGTTCCCTCTGCTAGAATGTGTCATGTCACCTCAAAGAAGACTGAAGGACATCATGGACAAACAATTCCTTGAGGGTATGACCATAAATATTTTCTGGTCGGTGATGAGATCGATCCTTCTCAGTGGACCCATTTGCAGTTTAGGTTATAGTATCTGCTGTCCTGTGTATGGGACAGCACATATAAAAGTCCTCTTGCTGCTTATCAGAAAAAGTAGCCTGTGTGTATATGGGGGCAGAAGGTTTCCTCTAAAATAAATATGTCAGAATGACCATATGATTGGCGTCCAATAGCTGATGATAAGATAAAAATCCATGTTAAATAAAACAAACTTTTATAAATATGGTGGCGTTTACTCTTGAAATTAAGAAATATTTTAGCAAACAGATGATTTTGACACTTTATTGCTTATTTTGTAATGGCAATTAAAATTGACACATGTCACTCAATACTTGGTATAGTGTGTTCCAATAAAGTGAGCAAATCAAGTGTTTACTGAAATGTTTCTTTTAATTTCAAGAGTAAACACCACCTTGTACGCCAATGAGAGACCAAACAAGTAAATACTAAATTAGGTAGAGTGTCATTAAATATATATATTTACAAGACATTTAGATATGAAAGAAATAGTCGACGAAAATCATTTTTATTCTATTTCCGACACTACTTTAGACCAGGGGCATTTCATGGTAATTTTTTGTGACGGACGTGACATTTTGACACTATAAAACAATATGAGGTACATGTATTTATGAAACACCCAAGAACAAACATATTTAGTACTTATATTTTTGGAATAATTTACTTATTAATATGTGTGACGGACATGACATGTAATGTTACATCCGTCATGCATATTGATAAGTAAATTATTCCAAAAATATAAATACAAAATATGTTAGTTCTTGGGTTTTACAAAGATACCTCATATGTTTTCTATTAACACAAAATGTAGAGAAAAGTGTACACGTTTTCATGGAAACATTGTTTTATAGTGTCAAAATGTCACGTCCGTCACAAAAAATTAACATGAAATGCCCCTAATATTGAATGTGACAAAACAATTAGGACCTCTGAAAACAATAAGTTGGTGTCGGCAGTAACTTTGCTTTAACCTCTTCAAAAAGGATATTGGCTTAGTTATAAATGTCCATGCTTCATCTTCAAATAGTGAATTATATACTTTCTCGATTTTAATAAAAAAAAGAATTATTCACAAACCCATAACAAAAACATCTCTGCAATATAGTTCTTTTATTTTAAAAAAACGCTGAATATAAACTGTCCATTACAGTACCTGGAAGACACAATAATGCTGACAAAAGACATCAAGCCGTATGCTTATAAAATGTTTTTAAATTTATACTTTTAAAATACTGCTTGCAATTTTTATGGTATCATCAATATTAAAAATATCTGAAATTGCCCAACAGCAAGACAAACGTTTCATAAGCATGAATCTTGATCACTGCTATCATTCTCAACATTGAAACTGATCAAACACATATACAGTAATATACCAATGTATGTGCCTTTGTGCATACATACAAATCAAGATACATACATAATGTACATCCATCCATCTATACATAAATAGTACATACATATACACATAATGTACGTACATCCATCCATCCACCCACCAAAAATCCATACATGAAAAAAAGGCTGGGAAAGACAATGACTGAGACAGTAATAAAAGATACTAAATAAACTTCATGTTGTTGTTGATAGTAATATACAGACATGCGTGAAGACCTGTCTCATGTCAAACATTTACTGGAAGTTTTAAAACATTAATACTGACACAAGTATGAAGATCAACTCACAGAACAACATGAAATATATATATATATCTACTCAACCAAAAAAGAAAGTATGCATGTAATCAATAGTCATTTATTTCATAAACCAGATGACATTGATGGGAGAAATTCTGGAATGAGATAACCACACCATTTAGGAGGTGTGTGTGTGTGCAATAATATCACAAGTTGTACACGTTTGCTGCCAATGGACCATTACTGTGACCATCCGATGAAACAAAAATACTTTCTTTTTTGATTGTGTATACATCAGCAATGATTCCTCATCTATAGGCATTTTAGAAGATGATTCCCAAGTGATAATTTCAAAAGCATAACATTAATTATTTCTCTCTGATTGATAATGATCAACAGAACATCATTATAATGTATTATGTCAGTAAATTAGTCATACGGTACATAATCACATTTATTTTACTGTACTTGTCATCTTCAACATCATTGTTCATATGGAAACAATAAAAATACTCATATAAAAATACTGTCAAATTTATTATTTTGTTATAAATATACTGAACATTACAAAAACATGGCCATCGACTGTTGTTCTAAACATGAAGATACTACTTTACAATTTCTGAGTACTTGTTAGTGTTTTCTTGTTCAAAATCATACCCGGTCAACGCTGTAGAATGGAAATTATTTCTGCCTCCATTTTTCACAACTACAAAAGGACCCAAACGGTGTAAATTTACATTTATGTGTGACAGTTATGTAGGCTGTACATTCATTAGTGTGTAGCACCTCACTCAGGGCCATATCCTGATCAAAATCCTAGGGGGTGGGCCACTACTTTTTATAAATAAATTTGCACAATATAAATTAAAACCTGAGATGCGTATGCTATTTTCAGGAGAAAAAATAAAAAAGTGGTCAGGCTCTGTTATTCTCAAAACTGGTCAAAAACTTGCCTTAAGTTACATGTGCACACAATGTATGACTTTTTCTCTAATTCAACTCTTTTCATGGAGAGAGATAAAATACTTGAAAACAATAATTTCTGGTTCAGAAATCCATTCATAAAACACTATTACATGTTCAGTGCTAAAGGAGAAAACATCTAAAACAATTATTAACACTTGAATTCTAAATGTTTGTTCTGAATAACAAATGTGTTTTATTTCTGTGTTTACAAGTTTATACCAAGATTGTATTGCTTCTTAGTCTCTTGATGACGTGATGTCCAGTTTGAAATTCTCATGTACAAGTAGCCGATGGATGCTTGCAAACAATGAATGTTTGATTGTCATGATCATGGTCCACAAATTAATTATCATTAATTACAGATCAATTGCACTGCAAACTAGTTTTTGTGTAAGTTACTGTAAAATATATTATTACAATCTATGAATGAAAATTATACTTCTCAAGTTGTAACTGTAACACATGAAGATGGTACAGTGTAACACAAGACAAAAAAATAAATGTATCTCTGTGAAAATACTTGCAAAAGTTGGTCCTCAACGAATGAATCTGAGATTGTTTTCATTCTAAAAATTCCAAATTTACATCCATTTTATTAGATGTAACCACTATTGTAGCCAGAGTGGCCATGATCCTACCTCTTCATCACACCTTTACTTTCACTCACCACTGTTTATATTTGCCAATCTTGCAATCTCAGTGATTGTCATGGAGACCTGCACCACCCCACATAACACCCTGACTACACCAATGGATGTAGGACTCGATGTGTGCCACTAGTTGTGGGGAAAGCACTCCTAAATTTATGTCTACCATTACATGGAACTTAGGCTCACTCTTTCTCGTAAACAGCTCTTCCATTCATAGACCTAAGTTTTATATAAAATCTGCATTCCCAGCCAGACATGGATTTTGTAACAACCAAGTTAGAATATTTCACTGTACTGCCAAGCAGCCCTTTGTAAGTTTTATATAAAATCTGCATTCCCAGCCAGACATGGATTTTGTAACAACCAAGTTAGACTACTTCACTGTACTGCCAAGCAGCCCTTTGTAAGTTTTATATAAAATCTGCGTTCCCAGCCAGACATGGATTTTGTAACAACCAAGTTAGACTATTTCACCGTACTGCCAAACAATGGCAAGAATGTTTTGAGAAATTTCAATGTCAGTGTTGATGCATAAAGTCACCAATCTAATTTCACATCAGAATCACATCATTTGCTGTCGTGCCCCATAAAGAACTTTCACATTTGCTACTGTGCACTTGGATGTTTTCATCCCAAGGCCAGCTATGGCAATCATAATTATATCACTCAAATAGCACATTTACCCCAAGTACTTGCTGTTTCACCACACGGCCATGTGATGATAAGAAGATTTAAAACAAAGTTCTGTCTCGTTCTTCTTCATGGAAGTGGATTTTGAAAACACCAATCCAGATAAATTTTCAAATTTTCACTGTATTGCAGAACAAAGATGATGACATTTTACAAAAATAAATTCTCTTTCACTCTTTATGCCTAGAGTTTGATTTAACAAAGTCATCAATTTAGACAGGCAGTTAGTGTTTACCATAGTGACAACAACCCATGCAGTTAAGAAAATGTCCATGGCAAAATAAATGCTGTGGGAAATAGTATCCACAGCAATTTTAGCATAAAGTATACTTTATTTTTAATAAGAAAAAAAAATACAACTTATACATTTTTTTTTTAGTCTTCTGCAAAACATTATGCGGAGAATGAAATGCTCCGTGGCAATCTCAACGGTATTGCTGCAAAACATGATGCGGAGTATGAAATGCTCCGCAGCAATCTCCACGGTATTGCTGCAAAATGTGATGCGGAGAATGAAATGCTCTGCTGCTATCTCCATGGTATTGCTGCAAAATGTGATGCGGAGAATGAAATGCTCTGCTGCTATCTCCATGGTATTGCTGCAAAACATTATGGGGAGAATGAAATGCTCCGTGGCAATCTCCACGGTATTGCTGCAAAACGTGATGTGGAGAATGAAATGCTCCGTGGCAATCTCCACGGTATTGCTGCAAAACATTATGCGGAGAATGAAATGCTCTGCAGCAATCTCCACGGTATTGCTGCAAAACGTGATGCGGAGTATGAAATGCTCTGCAGCAATCTCCACGGTATTGCTGCAAAATGTGATGCGGAGAATGAAATGCTCTCCGGCAATCTCCACGGTATTGCTGCAAAACGTGATGCGGAGAATGAAATGCTCTGCAGCAATCTCCACAGTATTGCCGATTGCTGTGGACAATTTCAGGGATTATAACAATCAGCATCTTGTAAGTTTTATAACAAATTCCTACTTAGAGGTGAATTTTATAACCACTAATCTAGATATCTACATGGCATTTCACCACACAGCTAAAGTACGGTGAGGACATTCGATAGAAAATTCTGAGTCACTCTTTCTGGATAAAGCAGGGTCACGTAAAGTCACAGATCTGGACATTGACTTGGCGTTTCACCACACAGCTGAAGTACGGTGAGGACGTTTTATAGAAAATTCCGAGTCACTCTTTCTGCCTAATGGAGGGTCACGTAAAGTCACTGATCTAGACATCCCAGGTGACCAGAAGTTGAATGTTATGTCCTCGTCAATCACTTGAGAATCGGGGAAGGACTCGGAATGGGGACAGGTCTCCTCTCCTGGCAGGGGGAACGCTAAAGAACTGTCCAGAGATACGTCAACGTCTTTTGTGTAGAACAGAATGTATGCTTGAGACTCGAGAACATCTTTCAAGGGACACAACTCTACTTTTGCATCATTGCAATATATCCATGAATCTGAAATCCATAAAAAAAAGGTTATTAATATTATGATAATACAGAGCTGTCGGATATGAAGTTTTTACTATAAAATAATACATTTTAATAAACAAAAAAATTAATTCTGTGCACTGTTATTTTCACAATTGGCTCACGAAACAGGTAATTTTGTGCCTGCCAGCCAGGTTAATGCACATAACATAGTGTATATTCCCTATTTAATGCCCCCTCCTAATTAACATATCCCCCCAAACATCTACCCCCCCCCACTGCCATTTCGCAAAATAAAATGACTTGCACCAGCGTAAATCCAAAGTATGTAATGAATGCATACATTAGTCATCTGTATTGCACAAAATATTGAACAGTAAAAACATGATTTGAAACTATCGTGAACTCAATAAACTCCAAATTTGCAAAATGTAATGCCCCCTGGGTGTTAAGTAGGGAATTTATAGATCATGCATAATTATATTACAAACTAGCTTCACTATTCCAACAGTACGCCGTGTAGTGACCCGACCCAAACCAGCGACCGTGATGTATATATTACATACCAGCTTCACTATTCCAACAGTACGCCATGTAGTGACCCGACACAAACCCGCGACCGTGATGTATATATTACATACCAGCTTCACTATTCCAACAGTATGCCGTGTAGTGACCTGACCCAAACCCGCGACCGTGATGTATATATTACCTACCAGCGTCACTATTACAACAGTACGCCGTGTAGTGAGCCGACCCAAACCCGCGACCCTGATGTATATATTACATACCAGCTT
>JAULBS010127656.1:0-13655 GCA_032355785.1 Symmetromphalus regularis
CGTCCAATAGCCGCTGATAAGATTAAAAATCAATGTGCTCTAGAGGCGTTGTTAAATAAAACAAACTTTACTTTTAAGCTAAAACAAGCATAATTATTCACCACTTCTTGTGATGTAATAACTGAAAAAAAGTGTGATGTCATGACTTGATGATCTTTTTATAGAAAACAAAATGTAGGCTATTTTATGTTTTATACTAAAATATAAGATTGATTGGCCTAGAAAAATATTTCTGGCACTTGTTCTTTTATAGATAATTTTTCTGATACTCACATCAAGTAAATCCAGGGGTTGATGTTCTAAAAAAAAACATCTGAAAAAGGACTTGTAACTATTATTCCTTAGTATGCCCTGTAGACATTCACTATTTGTATTTAAAATAAGGGTTATGCTTATGAAAGATTCCACTAGTTGGGCAGGATAAGCTCATCTTTCAAGAACATCTGGTACCATCACCGTTTAAAAAAAAATTTCATGAGTTCATGTTCTCTCAGTTGTCCATACTTCTCTTGGATAGCCATGTGCAAAGATAAGAGTTTGATCATGAGAACAGTTATACCACTTAGATTACAGTAACACAAGAGAATGAATGTACTACAGAAACAAATTCAATTTGACTACATCGGTTAGATGTCAGAGAAGACAAAGATTTCAATAACCATAAAATTACAAAAGGTTTCACACTCCTTAGTGGATATTTCCCTAATGACTGGTGATAATGGTACAGACGCCTTTACAAATATAAAACAAATGACTGGTCTCCAATGACATTAGTTGTTTTTCTGACAGTGATCCCAGTCTGAAACAGTCTGAAGAACAAGACTTTTCAATTATCTCGTTCATCAATAATTGTTGTCATCATCATGTATTTACGATGTCAGATGGGAAGATGATTATAAATATAAAATAGGTGCTTTCAACATGCAGTGATGCCGCCAGGTTGAATTATCTCGTTCATCAATAATTGTTGTGATCATCATGTTTTTACATGTCAGATGGGAAGATATTATAAATATAAAATAGGTGCTTTCAACATGCAGTGATGCTGCCAGGTTGAATTAGGTTGGTTGTACTTATTGTCATGACCATATCCAATTAAGGTTCAAGCATGCTGTCCTTGGCACACAATTCAGCTTTCTGTCAGTCTGTTCAGGATACAGTTAGTGTTAGAAGACACGAAACCTGCTGCTCCCACACTAATGTGTCTACTCTTCTTGGTAAGCAACAAGAGATCTTTTATATGCACTATGCCAGGATAGCAAAAAAACATGGCCTTTGATAAATCAGTTGTGGACCACTGGTTGGTGCAAGTGGTGTACACCTATCTATTGAACCTTGTAGAGCACTACACAGGAAGCTGAGTTGTGCGTCCAGGAGAATCTTAATTGGATATAAGACAGGGATTTACAGGGACTCACAAAACCTGCATAAAGGATGCAACAAAAGGTCACCTGGACCCACAGAATCAGAGACATTGCATCCCATGGGATTCTTATAAAAATATCAAAACTGTTTTGTTTATATAATCGACAGTCATTAATAAACAATAGTGGGTGGGGTGGAGGGTATACTGGGACATTTTAGTAACATAAAAAAGAATTCATTTATTCAATATAAAACAAATAAAAATTAAGACAGAATAAATATTTTTCTTCCTGCAAAACCTGTTTTCTGCAACTCTTAACTAAATTGTGTACCCTTAGATTTTAGGTTGGAACCATCAGAAAAGAAACAGGATAGTCCCAGGGACCCCTCTTTTATAAAAGCCAGGTAAATCCCTGTATAAGCATGAAAATAAGTACAACTAACCAACCTGCAGAGCAATCACTCTGGGATGGAGCCGGAACTGAGATAAAAAAAAATTCATGCCTAATGAGATTTGATCCTAGTACCTACCAGCTGAGAGTCCAATAGAGTAACCACTACACCACTGGATCTGGTGAGGTTTAGTTAAAACCACTATAGTACTTGTATACTTAATGACATCAGCCCTTGAAATTCAGATCATCTTGTGATGGTTATTTAGTACAAACAATAACAAAAAAATACCCAATAATGATAAAAGGGCCATTGCAGATCACTTTTGTAACAGCTTTTTATGACGGAACTGCCAACTACCATCAAGAACTTCGACTGCTGATGACATGATAAATGACATATAAATTTATCAATAACTTTTCTTCTGGAAATAACAAGACTAAAAGTACATAGTTTTGACAGTGAAACAAGGACTAACTAAAACCTTTTAATTAATTTTTTAATACTAATCTTTTTACAAATAAAATTATTTATTTTTATTTTAAGAGGCATATACTATTGATAAAACAGATTTTTAATAATGCAATGTTATGTACACTGAATACCAAACAAACTGGCTTCAATCTGTCCATAACCATTGGTGTTTGAAGATTTTAAATGTCCTACAACCACTGAAGGTTTAAACACCCCCATGTTGCAGGCATGAAGCATATCACTTCTCTTTATTGAAGCAAGGAGTTAAAAAAAGATATGTCATCACAATAAATTTCTTTGTTGGTTTGCTTAAATCTACATTTTTATTTTTGAAGAGGAAGCCTTTCACTCTTTGTAAAGCTTCATACTTCTCTTTATTGAAGCAAGGAGTTAGAAAAAGATATGATGTAATCGCAATCAATTTCCTTATTGGTTTGCTTAAATCTACATTTTTATTTTGAAGGACCCTTCACCTCAATGTGAGCACTGTCAGTGTAGATTGACAGTGCATCAAATTTTGGTGGATTGTCCTCATCTACAGCCCATATGAGACAACGTATTTGATAATGTTAATATTTTTAAAGCAGCACATTTTTAAAATAAATTTATTTTTCATCCAGTTCTACTGAATTTGTTTTTTACCATGGTTATATTTATTATATTATTTATTATATATATTGTGTATAGTTTATCTTATTGTAAATCAGCACAGTACACTGATTTATCTTATAAATTTTTTATTTAAAACAAAAAATCCACGTCTATAAAAACAACACAAAAAAGTAAAAGATAAAATTTAATATTTTACACAACTTTTCAAGAAAATAAACCAAAACATTTTAATTTAACCATAGTATGACATCCCAACTGCTATTTTTTTTTATTTGTTTGCTCTAGGGGTCATTAAACAACCATACAATGGTTAAATTTACAGTTAAGCCTAGCTTTTTTTTTTCATTTTTCTGATTACAGATTTGTGATATAAGATTACCAAGTCACCAGATGTAATAAATATATAAAAAATTAAATCAGTTATGACTTGCAGAATTGATTCCATTTCCAGACCTGAGCATCATGCAATGTGCTTAGTTTACAGGCAACATTTCTGAAAATTAAATAGGTCTTTCAGTACACAGTATTCAACATACAGTCGAACCTGTCTTAAGCAGCCACCCAAGAGAGTAAGAAAATGTGGCCTCTTAAAACAGGTGGCTGCTTAATTCAGGTTAAATTATACTAAATTAGCTGATTTGGGAGAAAATAAAGGTGACCCTTTAACACAGATGGCTATTTAATACAGGTGGCTGTTTAATACAGGTTGCCGCATGTGCAGATTTGACAGTATTTTCATTTTTTATTTTATATGGTAAATATCATTCATTTTAATTTCATCACAGGGAAAAAAGTAAATAAAAATGGCCCAAAATGGAATTTCATTTTTATTCCATTTAAGCAAAAATGCATGTTGGTGAATCTATGATCCAAATAATAAAAATTAAATTATACAAAACATTATTTGATTGTTTTTATTTCTTCCATTGGTTCTATTACGACCGAGCCAAAGCGAGCTTGATGAACAGGGTAATGACCGAGTGAGTGTGTCTTTCCAATTATTAACCAATGACGGGGTGACCTGCAGCATCAAACCAGCCTTATGATAGAGCCGACATGCAAATAGCTGCTTTATGGAGGTGCCATGTGGAGAAATTGATTCATTAATTGTACCTCCAGTTTATGATGCAATTACACCAATAAAATTGTCCATCTGCAGAATTGTGTGAAAATATTAAAAGATCTCACTCTTATAGTAGATATTTAATGTCCACCTAGCTTAATTATTACATAAGGGCAGAATATTAAACATGTGATGTCATTTTATAACTAACATAAAAATGGTAATGAATAAATATATGATGAACAGAAATATAGTTATTACCCCAGTGGGCACTCAAAACTGGGAAATATTTTTCATATTTTCTCTGTGAGAAATATTAAACATTGGTTTAACAATGCATTTCATTCGGTCGCTCTGGCCGTTATGATCAATAAGCTCACCTATACTAAATATGACATCATTATAATTTTGTAAAAGTGCAAATGACATCACTAAAACAAGAAAAAGAACAACGTAATGTCATCCATAACATTATAGATAGCATTTCTCTAAACTGTTGCACAATTAGAAAGTTTAAAGAATAGAATGATTAAAATTGTTGAAGTAATAAATAGAATATCAAACTTATCACCTTTTATTATCAAATTTATGTCTCTTGTGAAATAATTTTCCTTTGTCATACACTAAAGCTTGTGTCAAAGTAAAACATTATTTCACTTAGCAACTCGTTTAATACCCTCTATTTGTTATCACAATTGTTAACAAGCATCAAAAAATGTAAATTTTCACCGACACAGAAAACACAGATAGCCTAACATTTGTTTTTAGTTAATGGTCACTCCAGCTCCATGTAAGTCTTCCAAATTCATTTTAGAGAATGAAAAACTGCTTGAATAATTTCATAATTCTGGATTTAGTTTCTGTAAAGTACATGTTAAATTTAAGTAGGACAAGATATAAGTTTGATGGCCTCCTCAGCTATTTATCTATGCATTTTATGTGTGACATGCAATATATCTCACGAGACTGGTATGGGGTGCTATAGATGTAGAAATACGATTATTATCACCCTAAATTTATACACTGTTGACTTGACATCACAAGCCTATATTATATACAAACAAATATATATCATGACAGCCTAAAAATAATCCTAATAATGTTTTATTTTGATGAGATATAATCAACCAAAAAAGAAAGTATGCATGTAATAGTAATTTATGTCATGGCAGAAATTCTAGAATTAGATAACCAAACCATTTAAGAGGTGTTTGTGTGCAGTAATATCACAAGCTGTGTACAGGTTTGCTGCCAATGGACCACCTCATGAAACAAAAATATTTTTTTTGGTTCAGTATATTTACATTTCTTAAAATGTAAAACTAATATTTATAACAATAATAAAATTCTTTATTTTCACCCCTCCAATAGCCAATGTTTCCTTTTATGCTGAGGGAGTTGTTAAGTAAATATTTTCAGAGAGTAATACATTCAATAATTCAACTGGTCTCCCATGACACCCTCACTAATCTTGGGAGCAGGATGTAGCTCAAATGGTAGAGCGTCAGCCTGTGAAACTGTCGGACATCAGATTGATCCTTCTCAGTGGACCCATTTGCAGTTTGGACTATCTTCCATTCCTTATCACAAAGAGTAGCCTATGTGGCAGCAGCGGGTTTCCTCTAAATACATATGTCAGAATGACCGTATGATTGATGTCCAATAACCGATGATAAGATATAAATCAATGTGTTCTAGAGGCATCATTAAATAAAACAAACTTTACTTTCCCTCACTAATCTACATATTTAGAAATGTACATACAAATATCATACATGCATCATCATTGTTATCAATCTCCAAAATAATAATAATTATTTTCTTTTCCTCTAAGTTACCTGCAGTATAACCATTATTTATATTTTCTCTCTCAAAAGGTATGTCAGTGCTATGCATGAGTAAAATGTATGTAGTTGTGTAAACACAAAATGCTAGGACATCACATATATTTGTCATGCCTAATAATAGTCTTGATGCACTGTATAATAACAACCTTCTTCTACTTAACCATACTACCACTTGAAAATCTTAAATCGTTTTGTATGATGGAAAAAGTTTTACAAATATATTGAGAATGCATTTGAACAAGCCGTTTGTACACTCTCAATGAATTATCCCAGGTTCAATGTAATAAAGCATTTCCAACTCACAGTGACTGCACCTCAAGGCTCAATGGGTAGGTATATATATCACTTCCACTAACAATGGTCCATAACTGATTTATCAAAACCCATGGTTTGTGCTGTCCTGTCTGTGGGTAAGAGCAAATAAAAGAGCCCTTGCTGCAAATCGGAAAGAGTAGCCTATGTGGCAGTAGTGGGTTTACTATAAAGAGTATGAATCACTAAACACCATATGTTTGACATTTAATATCTAATACAGTACACAAGGTGATACGTAAATGAAATATCTGACAGTCTGTCTGTCTGTCTAATAACTACTGAATATACTATGTGCAGGGGTGTCATTAAACCACCAATCCTTTCCTTTTTCCTTGTAAGACAACACTGCCTGAATTGTATTTATTTTTAAACTTTAAGGATAGAAAAACATGTATTGGTAAAATGAACATTTTGTACTTCCACTACAGTGGATTCATTCTTTGAATCCCCCCCTGGTCTAAAGCCAACGATTAACCATAATGCTGTGGTGTCATTAAACAAATATTCCTTTTCTTCAAAACAGATTTAAAAAAGCAACAACAAAAAAATCTCCAGTTTGACCATTATGAAAATAAATTACCATCCAGTCTAGACTATAGTAATTTTTAAAACTAAGATATTACAAAGTGCAAGCTCACGCCCCAATAAAATATCTTAACCCATTTAATACCACCACACAATAGATACTTTTATAAAAAATAGATATTAAATGCTCTCAAAGTTAAAATCGACACCATAAAATATGCTCTTTATAATACCAATAACCTCACAATCTCACAAAGCAATAAAAAGTGCACACATCTTAAACACATTTAATAACGCCACACAGTAAATGCTTTTTTTTCACAGCTGTTGAATGCTCTCCAGCAAGTTAAAAATCTACACCATAAAATATGCTATTTACAAGAGCGCCCCACAAAAGCAGCTGTAATCCCTTGGCCCGAATTGAATGAGAAGCATTCCGACAAATTCAGTAAGTGTAGTGGAGCATATTTCTTGTACAATTTCTGAAGACTCACCCTGCTAGATGAAGACAAAGCCGTATTGTTAGTATTATATTTAACAGATGTAAAGATTTATAAAATAGGTTAGGGCATTTGAAGATAATGTACTTTACATTGTAATCTATGCTGTTCCAATTGCTGATATTTGATCTGACTGCGAATCAATGACAAAACAGTACAACCTCATTTAAATGACACTGTAATACGATTCACAAGATTTATGTTTCAAATTTTATTTGATGCCAATGGACTATGGAAAATTTACCTTCAACTGAAATAAAGGAATCTTAAATGATCAAACTATTATTATATTCAAAGCCATAGCTCTGCACAAGAAAGGTTCAAGGAATATATAAGTAAAGGGGATAAGAGTTAAGTTTAAGTGTGGTTGTTAAAATATTTTTAAATATGTTTTATTAGAAAAATACAACTAATTATACTGATAATATTTTGATGGTTAGTGTTACAGATAGGTTGATATTGTGATTGTCTGAGTTACAGATAGGTTGATATTGTGATGGTCAGTGTTACAGATAGGTTGATATTTTGATGGTCAGTGCTACAGATAGGTTGATATTGTGATGGTCAGTGTAACAGATAGGTTAATATTGTGATTGTCTGTGTTACAGATATTGATATTGTGATGGTCAGTGTTACAAATAGTTTGTACAATATTTTGATGGTCGGTGTTATAGATAGGTTGATATTTTGATGGTCAGTGTTACAGATAAGTTGATATTTTGATGGTCACTGTTACAAATAGGTTGATATTTTGATGGTCAGTGTTACAGATAAGTTGATATTGTGAAGGTCAGTGTTACAGATAAGTTGATATTTTGATGGTCAGTATTACAGATAGGTTACAGATAGGTTGATATTTTGATGGTCAGTGTTACAGATAAGTTGATATTTTGATGGTCAGTACTACAGATAGGTTACAGATAAGTTGATATTGTGATGGTCAGTATTACAGATAAGTTGATATTGTGATGGTCAGTGTTACAGATAGGTTGATATTGTGATGGTCAGTGTTACAGATAGTTTGTACAATATTTTGATGGTCAGTGTTACAGATAAGTTGATATTTTGATGGTCAGTATTACAGATAGGTTACAGATAGGTTGGACGATATCTGTAATCTGAACAAAAGTTATAGGGAGTGTCAGCCAAGGTTCATTGGTTTACTGTTTACCAATCGGACACACCGATCTGAGTAGATTTCATAGTTTAATATCTACAATAACAATAATAATAATAATAAATTGATATTGTATTCAGCTGAATGGGAAACTAATAATGTAGTCAATTCACAACTCCAATTTGTCATTCCAGAAAGGCTAAACATAACCATCTGTCTATGGTATTTAAAAAACCACATACAATGTGTTTCCCACCTAAGTGATATTCCACCCACTCAACCTATTTAAAAAATGTATGAATGAGTTGCACAAAACAACAAAATTCTAACCGGGAGATACACAGACATGTCTTCCAAAACTTTTTATAATGTAGAAAGTAAATCCTGGTATATTTTGTACAATTGTAAATTTTAAGAAATAACAGATAAAAATTATTTCTCAAACAGATATCTAAAATCAATAAATCTGTCAATTAATTGTTAACTACAATAACTGCAACTTTCGTTTTACATATTAAACCAGACAAGAGATAAAAATTATGTTTCAAATAGCCAGCTAAAAAGTGTTAACTACAATAATTACAACTTTCGTTTTACATTTTAAACCAGACATGAGATAAAAATTATGTTTCAGATAGCCAGCTAAAATCTATAAAACTGTCATTTAGTTAGCAATTGCATTTCTTTTTTTCACAAATATTTTCAAACAGACATGGAATGTAGAAGTGCCCATTAATGTGAAATGGCAGTATGCCAAACAGTTCTTGTCAACACTCATAACATTGTCATACGTTAGTCAAGATATGACCTCTTAAGTTGTTTATCATCTATTTCACCAGCTTCAAACAAACTTTGGAAACTCATTCACAGCATGGTTAAGAGTTCTCATTAAGTATTCATTAATCAATCCATGCTTTTGTAAAAGTCAACCCAAAATCATTTGAAAAATCAATTCAGGTGTATAGATAATATCACATATTGCAATAAGATTGGAATTAAATGTTCCGTGGGTAATACAATACACTTCAGGTCTTAAGTATCAGGGCTGATAACATTGCACAGATAACAAAATTAGGTCATATTGTAAGTCAATGCTATTCAAGTAGATATTGATCAAGAGACATTTTTATAGTCACAAAAATTATTTTACTTCATTTTTTTTTTTACATTCTCTCTCTCTCTCTCTCTGGTACTTTCTTTTTTCATAAAAGTTTACTTTAAAATTATACACTGAAAGATTTTTAAATTTGAAAAATTAAAAACATAAATATCTGGTATTTGATATTGTTTTTTCACAAAAATTAACTTTAACCTGAACACATATATTGAAATATCAAAGCTGTGCTGTCTATATCAATATGCACACATACAAAAAAAACCCACTGCTATAGAAGAATCATCTATGTAGTGGCACACCTCCAAATTTCTCAACTGATGGGATTTGAACCAGTGACCCTTTGTATAGTAGTTTATTGAAAGGATTGTTTGTTAAGGACAACCCAGCACACTGTTTATTCAGTGACTATTAGACATATAGAATTCTGTAACTGAGGAAAGCCACTATTACCACATACACTATTCTTTCTGGTTTGCAGCAAAGGATCTTTTATATGTAGTTTCCCCCAGACAGGACAGCACAAACCACGGCCTTTCATAAACCAGTTGTGGACCACTTTACCTACCTATTGAGCCTTTGCAGAACACTTACTCTGGGTTAAAGCCAGTATAGTTTTAAAATCCAGGCTCAGATGCAGGATTTCTGAAAAGGGTTGGGTGGGTCCTAATGTGATGATGGAACAGGATTGGGGTAAATTGGTTAATTTTCACTTCCACTCGGAAAATATATATTAAAAAAAATTAATACGATAAAATAGGTGGTTCGGACCCCTTCAACACCACCTCAGGATCAGTTACTGAAATATCATGCCAAGTACCAACTAGCGGTGAGACTGACAGCTTAACCACTGCGCCAGAGTGTCTGCTGTTTTTTGGACTAAAGTTAAACTAATATGAGATATTATGTTATGGCCTGTAATAACTCTTTATGGCAGAATTAGATCAGATTTTAAAGGCAGTGTTTGCATTGGTGTTCTGTATTAGTAAAACATTATTGGACAAAAGACATTACAAAAGTGCTAAAACTCTAAACCGCAACTTCACTAATATCGAAACTGATCTCCATCGGGGAAATAAGGTAAAATTAAATTTAAGTACTAAACGAGAAAATAAAATTTAATTTTACCACTTAGCCTGCAGCTTAACATGTCACTTAACCAGGCTGTCACATTAACAAAAAATATTAACTTTCTTTTTATCAGAATTCATTCAATTTCATTATAATTTTTTATGTGCTCGTAACTGAAGGTGCAATCTTTAAATTTTACCACAGTAATCAATAATAGTAAATTCTTTTGGGAGGAAAACAAAACCATGGAACTGAAATTATGCTATTTTAAAATATATATTTAACTTATCCAATTAAATGATGTTTAAAAGCGCAACAGCAGATCTGACTGAGGTGTGGGAGTTAACTGGATCAATTCCCAGTAGACATGATTGGTGCCACTGAATATATGTGACCATACAGAGGATGCATTGTGTCATTCACTGAAAACATTTAAGAGTGGGATCTAGCTCAAACGGTAGCGTGTCTGCCTGTAAACTGGTCAGTCATCGGATCGATCCTTCTCAGTTGACCCATATGCAGTTTGGGCTATTTTCCGTTCCGATCAGTGGTCCACAACTTGTTTATCAAAGGCCATGGTATGTGCTGTCATGTCTGTGGGAAGGTGCATATTAAAGATCCCTTACTGTTTATCAGAAAAGAATAGCCCATGTGGCGGCAGCAGGTTTCCTCTAAAAACACTTGTCAGAATGACCACATGTATAACGTCCAATTGCCGATGATCAGATAAAGATCAATGTGCTCTAGAGGAGTTGTTAAATAAAACAAACTTTACTTTTTTGAAAACATTTGAACTATGTCATGTGAACTTTCAATGTTGCACATGTTTGAGCATCTGTTTAATCACAAATGTTAGAAACAGGTACACATTTAATATTATTATTGTCAAACTAATACCATAACTGCTATTATTTTAGTCATTTTGTGGCCAAATTGAGTTTGATACATTATCGCTCTTCCATTAACATTAACATTAGTGCCTAAGTTGTAACTTCATTTTTAACCAATTAAATGTACTGTTGTAATACCACCTATCAGGACTGAGTAACCTAGACACTTTTATCCAAAATGGCAGCCAGGAAATGTTTATCAAAATGGGAAAAAATGACTTATGCTGTTATCATATTAGTCTGATAATATGCTAAATTGAAAGCAAAGTGAATTTCATTTTCTATTTACTATTCAATAAAAATAAATACTATTTTGATCTGATGTTCATAATGATAATTCTGTATTTCCCACAACAAATTCAAGATTCTAGTTGAAACAAATACTTTGAAATCTCTTAAATGAAACATCTTTCAGCCAGAATATTTGGACATCTTACTCTTGTGACCAATGGCTATCAGAAAATGCAATAAAAATATTTTGTCATTTGCAAATGTTTTCATGTAACCAGTGATTTGACTGACCCATTTTAACCAGTAGCCATAGCTGCTTGATACTGAGATGTTGCCAAGATTTGGTAAAAATTAAAAAGGAAAGGAAAGGAAATGATGGTTTGTTTAATGACACCCCAGCACACTGTTTATTCGGCAGCTATTAGGTGTCTAACATATAGTATTCTGTGACACATGGTCTTTAAAGGAAACCTGCTACCATCCCAAAGACAGTACAGCACATACCACAGTCTTTGATATACCAGTTGTGTACCACAGGTCAAATGCAAAATGAAGTCACAGATTTAAATTAGAACTTTCTTTCGTATGGTATTTTCTTTATAATGCTATGATGTTGTGTCATTGATAAAATGCTATTTTTGAAATGGAATTGCTTTATTGATTTCTGTAAATGAAAAAAAAAATAAACGGTTTCAAAGGATTGCTCTTGAAAGAGGATAAAAATGAATGACAAATCCTTTAACATGGTCTATTTCTAAATATTGCACATTATGGCCATGTAACCATTTTAAAGCTTGTGATGAATGAAATTATTTTACTGGTGACATAAAGAAGATAATAAATGATAGGCTGTTTAATATCTTCTATAATAGCTATTATGTCGTCTAATAATATTACCTAGAAACTTGTAGAACTTGTTATAAAACAGTACAATTATGAAAACAACTTGTTTTTAGTACAAGCATTCATCAAGTTGGTTTTAATTTTTATCTTTTAATATAAGCAGTGCACTAAATATACAGCTAATTTAACTTTTGTTAGATTCTGATGAACCGGAAGATTCAATTTTTTCTTGAAGCCAGTTAGAATATTTCCAAAAGAGATGATAGCTGAGGAATGGAGGGAGGGTGACAGAGAAAGAGACTGAGAAAGATGGAGGGAGAGAGAGATAATGAGAAACAGAGAGAGGAGGATGGAGAGGAGGAAGGAGAGAGAAAAAGACAGAGAGAGAAAGATAGAATGAAAGACTGAGAGAGAGAGAGAGAGAGAGAGAGAGAGAGAGAGAGAGAGAGAGAGAGAGAGAGAGTGAGAGAGAGAGAGAGAGAGAGAGAGAGAGAGAGAGAGAGAGAGAGAGAGAGAGAGGAACAAAGGCTATGTTAATTCGGAAGATGCCCTAAAACAAAAAAAAACAGAAAATGTTTTGCTAGCTCAACTTACTCTTGTAGAAATTGTCATAAAGTGTGAATATGTTTAAGATTCTTAGAAAACTAACAATCACTAACTATGATGGAGAATGGCAGTGTAACATGATTGAAAAAGACACTGGCATGTAATAACAAAAACTAGGTTTTTAAAATTGTATTCTATTTTAAAAAGCAATCTAGAGGCTTCCCAAGACAACAATTAACATTTGCTAGACTCTAATATGTTATCTGTCATGTCTTGATGTAGGGATTTTATGCAAATAAAATAATTCACCAATTTACCCAGTGATTCGGAAGACAAGGCCATTTAACAAACATTAGTCAATTCAGGGATTGCTTCTACTCTGTAATTAGTTATAGTTTTCTAGGTGCAGATCCAGGGTGGAACACGGGTGCACACATACCGGGCAATTACATAATTATTATATACTGACAGTTAGATATTTACTGGAAATATAGTAATCCTCTTTAATGGACCTGGTTGGCTATTTCTTATTCCAGTTAGTGGTACATAAATGGTATAATAAAGGCTATGGTATTGATAATACTTTTAATTTTTAAAAAAGGTTATACTATATGCTTCATATTTGTTGCTCAATTATTATTCGGGAATAGGCTTAATTGCTGATTACATTTTAGGGTTTCACATTTGAAAAGTAGAGGAGAGCTATAAATCACTCCCCAAGAAAGGTTCAGGGGAGCTTTTTCACTCTC
>JAULBS010127667.1:0-28550 GCA_032355785.1 Symmetromphalus regularis
TCTTACGTGATATGAAAACGAGATCTAGTATAACAAATGCATGTAAGTTTCATTCGTAATCAATATTTAGACCACAATGCCCTTTAAATTCCGTGGTACTATGCCTTTAACATATCCTTGGCCCCTATTGTAACCCTGCGCACATATGGAATGAAATATTAGCTTTTTGTGGAAGTATAACTCAAACTGCATATATTATGATAACAAGCTTCGTTTGCTCTTTTTAGCACCTGCGCGCCCCACCCTCTGGCACCCTGCTAACCTATGGCTACCTACACCTCCCGATAGAGTTACGTACCACCTGCTCTTGAGATGATCACAGCCCTGTGCATCGTCACCCTCAGCCATAGAAGTCTTTTAAAGTCGCCTTTCCGTCTGACACGCGATCGGACCTAACAAAAGCCGTGTATTGTTATGACACAATGTTTGAGTGTATTGCCACCCAATACTTCGCGGAATTCGACACGCCCACCAGTGTTATATGCTAATCCGACGTTGTCGTTTAAAGATACAGTTACAAGCCAGGGTACTCATTGAGAATCATCGCTGGCGTCAGGTTCATTTCAAAATGGATTCAAATCACAGAATAACGTGTAGGATATTTAAGAAGAAATCTCTTGATAAGCAGTTTAAAGTCACTTCTTTGATAAGCAGTTTAAATTCCATACACCTTTAGATGATATATAACTATCGTTATATCTGATTATAAATAGCACTGTACTCAAAATGCTACACTCTTAGTAGAGGATCCTGAAAATCCATTTGTGGAGAAGGGTGGGGTGGGGTCTAGAGAATCATCGGAGTCTTTAACATTAAAAAATAATAATTAAAATAATAATTTTTTTTAAATCGCAAAATTCAGGTGGCCGTCAACCGCCCCTTGCATCAGTAACATATCACTTCGTACACTATGAATTTCGTCTCTAGTCACTTCGTACACGATACAATTTCGTACACGATAAAACGTCGTACATGGTCAAAAATACCGTTCCAACAAGTATATCTTACCTATACGTTTGTGAGAATAGAATGTGATAGTCGAGATGATGATAAGTATTTATTAATGTTTAAGTTATTATTTATAAAAAAAAAAAAATTCACATTGATATAATATGATAAAAATTTACAACCGTGTTTAGAATATTAAATTATTGTTTAAAAGTGATTTAATTGTTTATTTAAAGAAAAATAATAAATAAAGATTACACGTGTTAAAGATTATTAAATCTGTTTTATTAACATATTTGTATTACAAATATTATAAATTGTTGTAAAGTCATGTCGTAATTTCAGTCAGTATAGAATCTGCATTAATGTACAATATATGATTAGTAGACTATACTTCCTTTGAAATGTCGTCAGAACAGAACAGAAATGTATTACAATACAGGCCGTTGCGCAACGGCATATGAGGAACATGTGATATATAACAAAAATGTAGTGACAAGATGGACATTTACAGGAGATAATATATTACATCATATTATAAGCCAAGAGCCGATAAGGAAAATTATTTAATTCCCTAAACATTATTTTAAAATAAAAATCATGAATAATATTCATACTGAGTATTGTGCCTCGCAGGTAATTGTATTCACTGATGCAATGTGTAATGGAATGACCTTCAACTTCCTGTAATAAAACTTCAACAGAACTTTCAAATGAAGTAATAAAAACGATTTAATTATTTTTTTAGGATTGTATTACCTTCCTTAACACCAGGTGGAGCGTGTTTTAACTCAAACGGTGGAGTGTCCGCTTGTGAAGCTGTCAGTCATCGGATCGATCCTTCTCAGTTGACCCATTTGCTGTTTGGGCAATTTTCCGTTACAACCAGTGGTCCACAACTGGCTCATCAAAGGCCGTGGTATGTGGTGTCCTGTCTGTGGGACAATGCATATAAAAGATCCCTTGCTGCTTATCGGAAAGAGCAGCCTATGTGGCGACAGTGGGTTTCCTTTAAATATGTCAGAAAGACCATATGATTGACATCCAATAGCCGATGATAGATAAAAATCAATGTGCTCTAGAGGTGTCATTAAATAAAACAAACTTAACTTTTTTCTTAACACCAGCGTAAAAAGTAGTTTAAATTATCTTAACGAATTGAGTTGACATTAAATTATACAAGAGGATAGTTTTGTTATTGGAAAGTTTGATGTTGAAAGGTGAAGTCGTCCCTTCACTAGCTCTTCGTGAATGATCAAGTTACGAAGCGATGTGCTTTGCATAGGATATTTCCAATATAGCCCATAGAAAAGTGCGTGACATCAATTTGACCTTGGCCCATCCAATATTTAATACAGGTATCACATTTATTAACTTTATTTAAGAGGGGGGTGTTTTTTTTCTTTCGTTCGTTCTTTTTTTATTATTATTATTATTATTTGTGTGTTTGTTTGTTGTTGTTTTTACAAAAATGTTATGTCCAATCCTATATCGATATCCATCTTTTTTTCATCATTACCTTTTAAATTTACTATCATATTTATTTCTTTTGGTGCAATTGTCCCGCCCGATAAAAACTAATTTCATCCCTCCACCCCCCTCCCCCGGTATAAAATCCTGGCTTCATATATGTCGATATTAAAGGAAATATGAAAACAGTAATATGAATTAGTCACCTAACCAGTAACATAGATCAGTCACCTGATAGTATCTCATCCCTCAACCCTATCCTATAAATGCGCTAACAACGTACTAAGTAACTAATAAAGAAAAAAAAAACCCAAAAATACAACAAACCAACAACACACATCCTGTACACACCAATAAATGAGCGCTTTAAAAGCAACTAGGCTACGTCTAACGCCTACAGGTAATTTAAAACTGAAAAAAAAAATTCTCTGCATTCTTTATTAGGACATGAAATGAATGCTATTATAACCTGTCCAGAGAATTCCTAATACTAAAAAAATAGTATGATGGAGCCTTGATCCGCCACTGCTGATTTTATCTTTCTATGACTGTATAGTTATTAACATTACTGTTTTGTGCTGTCTTCATGTGAAGAAACTTAATAAAAAGTGTTTGTAAATGTAAACACTTATTACTTCAAATATGGCTAGGAACGTTCGTTGTTTAGGTATACGGGTCTATCCAAGAATGGTAAAAACCATTTTGAGGTGGACTAGAAATGTTTGAATGATCAGAAGAACATTAAATTCATTATTAATCAAAAATAGACATTTAAAGCTATAAAATATAATGTAAAAAAATATTTAAAACATTCTATTACTAACTGATATAACCAAATTAAAGAAAGAAAATAACATAAATAATCGTCAACAAGATTTTCAAGGGATTGGTTTTAGAATTAAATTCATTATTTACTTTTTTTTAAAACCAATCCTTTTAAAACATTTATAATGTTGAAATAGGATCTGGTATAGCACATCCTATTCAATTCGTGAAGCGTATTCAATGACCTCCAACTGTCTTCTGTAACACAAAGTTCTTGTCGAGATAGCTTCTGGATAAAACTAATATAAAGAAGATCGTCATAGGTCGGGTCAAGGTCGTCGACTTAAATGTGTCACCGCTACTATACGAGACGCTTGAATGTATTTAAAAACATACATCATGTCAGTACGTTGTTTGTAGTGTATGTCAAAGTACAAACTCAATCTACAGCTATGCAGTGCATTACAACAATATATTTCTTTTAATAGCGTTAACAGTGAATAACGATAGCTCTTTAATGGAATGATGCAGTCTCGATTACCCCGTTCCCCAAGTTAAGTTACCCGATATTTTCCTACCATACGGCAAGGGATATGACAAAAATGCCAAGATAAGGTCAATATTAGGGGCCGCGAAGCCGAAGGGGGGCGCAGATCATAACCCCAACTTTTTAGAGGACAACTAATTTTTTATTTTTTTTAATTAAACAATTTTTTTTTTGGAATAAAAATATTTTCAGACTGTTACAAAATAAAGTGACTGAAATCCGGAGAGTTTTTCGGAGTATGAGGGGTCCCTGCAGAAACTCTGCTGATCTTCGGCCACCAATTTTATAGTGCCTTCACACAGACAAGACAATATATACTACGGTCCCTGATAAACTGAATGTGGACCACTTGTCGGTAGCGAACTTTACGGAGCACACTCTGGGTTGGAGCCGGTATCAATATTTAAAATTACATGCCTCCACTGAGATTGGATCCCATTATTTACTTGGCGTGAGTCCGACAGCTTAAACACTGCGCTACCGGGGCTTGTCGCCTATAATGAGATTCTGTAAATTACTTTATTATATTTGTGTGGCCATTTATGACCATTAATTTTTTAAAAGTACGTACATGTTTCAGCGTGGACCCAAACGGACAATGAGTATGCAGTTTTGCTACTGCACGTGGATGACATATTTGTGGGGAAATCGTATAACATTATAATTGCAATTATCAAGAATGTTTTTTGGCACTCATGACTTTGAGAAGTTTAATATGGGTATCTGATGTGGTCTGAAAGGTGAGCTTGTCCTATATAACCTTGTACAAAGACATTCATGTGATACAAAATATCAGAGTATGATCAAATTACGAAACAATGTGCGTAGTTTATTTAATATAGCCGATTGAATGACATTGATTTGACCTAAACACACCCTCCAAATATTTTGACCTATTTTCTGAAAAATAATGAATTGTATTCTTTGCCAATTTTATTATTTTAATATTGTTCTACATTGTAGATTAGATCATTGGATATATCAAATGTACGACTATTAATTTTATGATGATGAAAATAAGGATGACAATGATGCTGATGAAGTAGTCTATATAACTTAATATATATTTCCGTTCATCAGGCACCTCAGCTACATTTAGAAATTGCGTAGAAAAGGCGTTAAAAGGGTTTGGTATCAGAGAGGAAACCTGAGACAAATTAGAATTCAGGATTATCCTTTAAATAAGTAAAAATAAGTTACGAACTAATAAAATAATCACATAGCGTATTGATTAAAAATGGGATACCTTTATTAATATGGAATATTCTTCCATTTACTTTTGTTCCTCATTTTGTTCATGTATGTATTTATATTAATAATTTAATATGTAATATTTAAAACTTAAAAATAATAAATAAAAAATTTAAAAACTAGAAATTAAAAAAATATTAAAGATTAAACAAAGTTCTTATTGGTAACTCAATCTGGTTTGATTGTTTGCTCTTTTGGTAAAATAATTGTTAATTCCGATTGCTTTTTATGTGTGTGTTTTCTTTTTCTTTTCTTATATTCTCCAAAACATACTGTTTCCTAACCCAATCTCTCTATGTAGACTAATGAAAGGAGGCTTGTTTAATATATTGTTAAACAAATTTTGGGAATTTATTCGGATTTTAGCGGGAGGAATTTTACATAATAACTTTGATGATGGTGCTCCTGTCAAAAGGAGGATGATTAAAATAGAAGAAGAAAACATGGCGTATCAAAGAAGTTTTGTGGAGTCTTTGATTGTTGAAGACAGAGAACCACAAAAACCAATAGACAGAGAAAAAGTAATTAGCATATATTGTAGTTTAAAATGTGTTGTAGTTTTCTGAATATTTTTTGTGTAATCAAGAAGACCTGACGTTTCCCCATGCGTGGGGTTCTGTCTGTTTCTGCTGCATTCTAATATTTCTATCCATCATCCATGTATCTAAAACTCCTCACACGGGCCTCAGCTACTACAGTCATAATGTAACATATATTACAAGCTTGTATCCAGACATGTTTGGTTATGATCTCGGCCTGTTTAATCTACCCACCCAATCCAATATACCATTATACATTCACATTATTCCTTAGAATTCTCCTTAAAAAATTAAGATTTAAAAGTTTAATCCATTCATAAATCTTGTATTTCTTTTGTATGCACTTTCCTCCGTGTGAATTATAATAACCTACATAAATTACGATAATTTGTTGTTTTAGTAGGAAGTAGGGCTTTTTTTTATTTTTAACCATGCCCATGGCTAGTGAATTTTTTTTAATCACTGATGCCATGGCTAGTGGATTTTTAGAAAATTCTATAAGCTCTGATTATCGGTCAACAAAATCTTTTTCCAAAAAGCATTTACACATGGTTAAAGTGCTGACATTAAATATATTTAAACTAATCTTGCATGCATGCATACATACATACATACATACATACATACATACATACATACATACATACATACATACATACATGTACAGGTTATACAACATGTGGATAATATTACAGAATATTTCATTTTTATTTCCAGACATGTCCATTACTTCTGAGGGTGTTCTGTAGCTCAGGTCGGCATCATATGCTCAGTGAGTTTGCAAGAGGAAATACACCAACTAATGAACTACAGATTTATACATGGTATAACAAATTTTAGAACTAAATATATTTATCAGTGAAAGAGTATATAGACATCCACAAATCTTGGTTCTGCTATGCTTAAATCTCTCAATCTGGAATACCTGTAGCTGGACCGAACCTATTGGTGAATTTGAAAATGAACAATGGTTAGTGAATGTTATCTGTTTTAATTTCTGAGATGTACAATATCCAGATAAATGTAATATTGACTATATTACACTGGAATTATCTCTTGAGCATCATATGATTTGAAAATTTACTATTGCATGCATAAAAATAATTTTTAGCAACAGATCTTGTTTCAGTGGTGACTGGCAGAAAGAGAGGTTGTTTGGGGGATGTATGTGTGCATATATTAAGAATAGACAAGACCTAACTGTATTGTTTCTTTTCAGGCTAGATGCGACTTTAAAGGAACTGACAAGTCTTGTGAAAGAGGTAAACCCTGATGCAAGGAGAAAGGGAACATTCTTTGATTTTGCCATTGTGTACCCCGACCCAAGATCACCCACATACCGTCTCCGAGAAATAGGAACAACTTGCTCAGGACGAAAAACTGCAGATGATTCAGTTACTCTAGCCATGAAGAAGTTTCAGATTGGAGATTATTTGGACATTGCTATATCGCCACCACGTCAAGGGCCAATACCATCAAGAGCTAGACGGCCATATTAATTTATATTAAGATTAAAGAAGTACATAAATTTTCATACATTTTGTGTTTTTCAGTCTTTGCACTGTTTTTTCTGAGAACATTTTATCTGAAGGGGTTATGTCTGGAATTTGAGATTGAATGGTTGTATGCATGTTGGAAAAACATCATATTGTTCTAATGACGTAAATCTTATTTGCTTTTAAATTAAAAACATTTTGGATTGTATTCCATTTAAATGCATTATATAAATTATGCCATTGATATTCTATTAAATCATTTTAATACTCTTATTATCAAAAAACAATTTCTTTTTTTTTTAATGTTTAGAAGAAATTATAAGTCACAAATACTGTTTATTTGAATGTTTAATGTCAATTATGAAAACATTTGTTAGTTTGAATAATCAAACACCAATATACACACTCAGCCAATAAAGAAAGTATGCATGTAATCAATAATCAGTTTATTTTATAAACCAGATGACATTCATGGTAGACATTTTTTTGGAATTAGATAACCACGCTATTTAGGATGGAGGTATGTGTGTGTAGTAATTTCACAAGTTATGCACATTTTTGTTGTCAGTGGACCATTACTGTGACCAACCTACGAAATATTCAGTATTTCAACATGCTTGCTTTCTTTTTTAGTTCAGTATATGTTGTATAAGGTTTAAAAATAAAATGAATGATAAACATTTATCAGTGTTTTGAGAAGCAAACTTCAATGTATAATAAAACTACTTCATAAATTCAGCGTTGTCCTCTTTTTTTTTCAGTGTAATACTTTTACCATTTCTCAAATAATTGGGAGCTGTAGATTCACATTATCACCATTTTCTTTGTGAGGATGTTGATCATTGCAGTAATGTCAATTTTTTTTTTATCGGCTTCTAAATTGACAGGTATGATTATAGTATCACTATTATATGTGAGCTTCAGTGGTCCAGTGGTGGTATATCGGACTCTCAAGCTGAAGACTGTGGTTCAAAACCTCTCTGAGTTTGGCTCACAATTGACTGTCATATCCAATAGCAAACGATTAAATTTTTTTTATCTCCTTTATGTATTTACATTATATTTCTATGAGTTGAACATGGCTAGAGAGAAACGAACATTGATCTACCTTTGAGTGGACACATCGGGCCATTTCTTGTTCCACAACTAGTGTATCAAAACAATGGGCTATTGTGTGTTGGCTGGAAACATGATTAAAAGAAAATACTATGTAAAGAGTAACTGGTTTCTTTTGTTGACCACATCCTGTAAACACCATGTCGGAAGCCACAATGGGATGTCACTAAAGAAATAATTTATTTCACTTTTGAATTGCTAAACATGAATCAAATACAATGTCCATTGAAAATCTCATCGGGGGGGGGGTGTGTGTAAAACAAGAATGAAGCGAGTGGATGCATCCACATGGTATTTTATTTTTCCTTCCCAGACTGCTTTTCAACAAAAATGAATTTATACAAGAGTATTTTTCTAAAAGTCAAAGTTTTAAATTGTTTATTTTCAAATTTAAAAAAAAAAGCAACAAGCTTGCCAGTTGTATTGATAATCATTTATTTACACCACAATTATATACACGTTCACATATATACACACAGAAGTTGAATGCATTTTCTGTATCATCTTAAAAAGAGGCTGGTACAATGTCAGAAAGGTTATGACCATCCTTTTCATAAAATGAGTCCACAGTCCAGTTATGGAACAAAATGTAATTTCACAAATGACTATTCCCTCTAAAAAAAATTAATACCAATAAATATTTTTTCCATTAAAAAACGGAGAACTTCATGTTTGAAGTGTTTTTAAAAAACGTGATGTCAGTTTGAGATAAAACTGTTTTATAAATTAGTGCATGACTAAACACAATACTGGTTACATAGAACAAAGTGGTACAATTTTTTTTTTAATGATGTTATAAAAGGGTATAAGTAACTACCTCAAATCTATAACCATGTGGTTATCTTCAATTATCCAAATTATGAACTAAGCAAGTTTTGTGAAAACACTTCATTTGTAAAGCTGCATAATTAATGAGACTGCTTAAGTCACATGTATATTAGGTTGTTTAAAATTAATTCTGTATTTTGTGTACCGATGCACACCTATTTTACATCAATGTCTTGTACAGATATTTTTTTTCAATTTTAAAATTTTAAACTGATATTTAATGCAATATATTATATTAAAATATTCACTCTTGATTAAGAACACAATGCGTTTTAATTATTTATGCTACTATAAAGGCATACAATTTCATGTTTTATTTAAAATCATTAAATATTTTTGTTCATGTTGAAAACTGATTTTATGTTTGTAGCACACAGGCATCCATTTTTAAATTTATGACATACCAGATATTTTTGTGCCAGGTGTCATTAAACAAATAATCTGTTTTAAATTTGAATCGATTAGAAACTGAATTTTTACATTCCCTTACTACATAGTTATTTCTAAGTATCTATTGATTACTATATTATACAGACTGCACTTCATTAAACCTTTTCCCATAATAGCTGTTTACTTTTGTGTTGGGCATGGGGTGAGGCTTAAATAAATAAATTTAATAGAAACTTTATTTTCTTGCTCCATATTAATTAGCACACGTTGATCATGATGAACACAGAAGATGCTTTCAAAATTCTATTTCATTTGGTCTTGGTCAAATAAGGTTTTCATATTACACCGGGAAAAGAAAGCATTGATTTGGATATTTCAAATCAGCAGTTATCTACCCTCAAGACCACAATGAACTTTCTTGGTGAAAACAATAATAAATTTCTACGCTAATCTATGATCAACGTGTCTATCTATAAATGCTAAAAGACCGCAAGAATTAACATACCTGAGAATTGCACTGAAAATGTCAACCTCACAATTTCTTTTCTGTTACTGCACCAATTGCGGACCAAAGACTAGAAATGTTATATTACAACAACAAAATTGAAACTTTTTTTTTCTAATAAGGTGAGTAAATTTTAATTAATTTCTAAACTTAACAATCAGTTAAATGCAATAGACAAAAAAAACTACATATTTCAAATGAATTAAGAGCACAGATGCAAATTTATACAACAATATTTTAAGTAAATGTATATGTATGGATAAATTTCTTAAAATGAGTAACATTTGTTCAGCCATAGTTTAAATCCCAAATGTTTCATGACTGAACTAATGTGACAATTTTTGTACATTTACCCCTTTTATACGATTATCACAAAGATCGCTCTTTATAATGGTTCTGGATTTTATAATCATATGAAAGAAATTATATAAAAAGGTAAATTTTGACAAAATTGTTGTTATTTGTAGAACGTCAAGTGTTGTAATTCTAAATATAATTTGTTTTATCTTTATTAATCCCAAAACAGTAACGTATGGGTAATTATATTTGTACACTAAAACTGAAAATAATTCATTGATTATATTGATACATAGTTAAATATTGAGGAGAAATCAATGTTAGAATGGTAGATTATTTCCAATTCAAAAGCTGAAGGACAAAAAAGAAATCATCTTAAAAATGTGTTTCTGGGAAACCGACCCTATTCTAATTTCTAGTAAAAGGAATTGACCATAATATTTTTATGCAATATTTATATACATCTTTAGGTTTCAATCATAAGAAATCTTGGGTCAAACAATTTTTTTTCCCCTATCAATCTAAACTTTTTTTAACCTGTTTCCCAGAACACCTTTTTAAGCCTTAGTAAACGTGTTTAGTCCAATTTTTATGAAAAAAGTATTCATCCACATTGGAATATTAATAATTTTGTGATGTTTATTGGAATAATGAGAACAAGCTGTTAATAGCCACACTTCGTCACGACACTGTTTTTGTACAGATAATCAACAATCAAGTAATTAACGTGTGAGTCACGTGCAACTCAGTCTGCTGTCATGGAAAGCAGAGAATTGATCGTACTGTCCTTGTTTCCTCGGTTAGCCTCGAACACAGTCTTAATGGCCTCCTCATCCATGTTAGGAAACAGTTCCTTGACCTGTTTGAGATCCTCCTCTGTATACAGTGGGCCTTGTGGTGGCTGCTGTGCTGGGTACATTCCCGCCGGCTGCTGTGCTGGGTACATTCCCGCCGGCTGCTGTGCTGGGTACATTGCTCCCGGCGGTGGCGGCTGTGCCACTGGTGGGTACACACCTGGCTGAGAGGCTACTCCACCAACAACTGAAAAAATTATTGAAATATTTATTAAGATATATACATATATTCAAATTTGCATGCAGCCCCGACTCCCTCCCCCATGTTAAGTAGACATTTCTTATAAAGTCTCCTTCCTATTATCCCCAAACAATTACCTCTTCGGCTATCACAAAATGTATTGGCAAAATATGATGACTAGATAAAAATTTTTATCAATGACCTAAAATAAACCCTGTGCAGAGCTACAGCCTTTCACATGACGTGAATTTGGTTTTGAACACTGCTCGAGTCGAAGTTGTGAGTATTACTGCAGTAAATGTAACATTCAAAATATTAGTTTGTGAGTTGGAGCCTAAAATATTACCCATTGAGACTTGTTAAGCACTCACTCTTGAGATTAAAAATTCTCATGCCTCGACTGTGATCTGATCCCAGCACCTACCAACCGTGAGTTTGACAGCTTAAAAACACCACCAACAGGGACAGTTTTGGTTGGGTGAATGCCTGATTCATCTGTGCCAATCTATTTCTTTAGTTTGTTTTAAGAATGTTTTTATTATTCACTCTGACAAAGACTTTTAATCTGTATAAACAATGGAGTAATATTTTCACTATCACTACGTACCAATTGGCTGCATCGCAGGATAGTACATGGGCATCATCATAGGTGCTCCACCATACTGCACAAAAGATGATGTTGATAATTCTGCAGCAGGCTACAAATGAATACAAAGTAACTATATAACGCAAAAAATAAATTAATTAATAATCCATTATAACTTATTTTTATGAAAGAAGAAATTATCGCTATAAGATTTTTTTTTTCCACCTTTTAAGAAATAGTTGACAATAGAAGTATTTTTAACAAAACCCACGAAGTTTAACTGAAGTTATTTTGAGAAAACAAACTAAGTTTTAGAATTTAAAGTGCTTGCAAAAGACTCTACTGTTTGTAAGACAGTGTTGTATAAAGACAGTCAGTAGCAGATCCAGAAAATCCATTCAGGAGACCCCCTATAATATGATGCCGATTCCTCGGATTCTTTAAAGTTAAATTAATATATATATATATATATTATAATAATTTTTTAAATGTTATTTAAATTGCAGAATTTAGGCGGGCCGAGCCCCTGAGTCCCCTAGATCCACCACTGGTTGTTTAAGATTGTACCAATGAGTAACAGTATATTAAACAAGTGATTTATGTGATTATCACCATTTAATAAAATTAAGAGTTTTTTGAAAATGTTCTTCATTTATTGACAGTTACTTTTATTCATATAAAGTAAAAATTCATCTCTACCATAATGCATGTATTTTATATATTCAATATAATTCTAGTTAAAATGCATTTTAAGTCAAATGGTCAATTCACGTATAACTGGAGTCAGTGCCTTTAATTTAAACTAATTTTAAACAAAGTTCTTCCTAACTGTTAATGACATCACAATGTTGACCATTCCTTCCTTCTCGTCCCCCTGACGTCCACTAAGGGGAAACCAGTTATCTGTCGTTTCACCGGAAAGTGTGGCCTCGGGAATAGTTATGTGAGCCCAAGCAATTCTATCGTCCATTGTAAATGATCGCTGTAAATAATAAGGAATATAACTACATGTAGTTTACTTCTCAAAACAATTTTGTCTGCAATCGTCATAATACATGTATATGTATATATAATATATAGAGATTACATAAGCGTGAGGATCGTACGAAAATTATGAAACGAGTGTGAATTGTTATTCCCCAAGCGAGAGCGAGGGGATAACATTCACAAATAAGTTTCATAATTTGCGTACGATCTTTGCGCGAGTTTTATAATTTGTTTATTATCCGCACAATAAAACAAAAAATAGTTTTTGAAAGAAACAGAACCGATTGCCTCGTCAAGAATCCACCAATTATATTTCCCTCTATATCTTGAACCATGTGGATAATAAATATAATTATGTACTACATACAATGTACTTAGTTACTTAAATGCTAGACACAGTCTTCATTATTATTTTTTAATATCATTATATTGTATATAGCTTACATCCTTAAAACTGATTTATGTATACATGTGTACATAGTGTTTAAAAAAAAAATTAAATGCTGACATGACCCACAACAGCTGATATTTATTTTTAGGCTGGGGCTAGGAGGGTGAGTCATTAAATAATAATAAAATAAATAGTTGAAACAATAATTCTGCTAATTTGTTTATCCTTTATTAGGTTTAACACCAAGTTTAATTAAGTTATAAGACCATGAAATTCTACTTTAACCACATGTGCATGCAGTAAGATCAACTTTCTCAGATAAAATTATGGCAAAATTTAACTACAACATAATGATAATAATTTAATGTGTAAACTAACCTCATCGTAAATTTCAATGTACATGGAATCAACTCCCTTGGGAAGCATTCTAAAATTTAAAAAATAGAAATCACTAATTATCTATCAAAGAAGAGAATTAAGTGAAAAACGTTTTTTAATGCATAAATATGAGAAATAAATTTGAAGAGAAAACAAAAAGGTTATCCCAAATTTTTTTTTCTTGGCTACCAAATATTTCAATCATCTTTATTTCATGAATTTTTTTTTTTATATACATATAGCCCAACATAAACATTAAATACGAACAAGTAATCTCTCTTTTTGATTGTATTTTGGGGTGAAAAGGCAGGGATAAATAACTGATACAGTCTTAAAAGGGAGAAATTTTACAAGAAATTTATGGCATTTAGACTTAGAAAGACAAGAAATAAACCATGGAAAGGAATGACATCTATTACTGACACGAAATTAAATGGTAGTTTAATCCTGGATGTATATTTCACCCTGTCATATGCTACACATATGAAATAAGGAGTAGGATATAGTTCAAACAGTAGCGTGTCCACCTGTGAACCGGTCGGTCATCAGATCGATCTTTCACAGTAGACCCATTTGCAGTTTGGGCTACCATCCATTCCAACCAGTGATCCACAACTGGTTCTTCAAAGGTTGTGGTATGTACTGTCCTGTCTGTGGGAAAGTGCATATAAAAGACCCCTTGCAGCTTATCGGAAAGAATAGCCTATGTGGTGGCAGAGAGTTTCCTCTAAATAAATATGTCAGAATGACCATATGATTGACGTCCAATACCCAGTGATAAGATAAACATCAATGTGCTCTAGAGGCATAAAACCTTCTTTTTTTTACATATGAAACATTTTTGACAAATCACATACATTTGAACAGCTTTATTCCAGCGTGGGTTTTTGGCTCCATTGTAAGCTGTTGGCGTCTCAAAGACTGAATGACCCAATCTAATTCTGCAGTAAGGATCCATCTTTGTAAGGCCATAGTTCTTGCTAAGTTTCGCCTCTGCCACTGTGATACTAAGACGTCCAGCTACGTTGGAATGAACCATGTGAACTCCTGCCTGCTGCTGTGCCTGAAAACATTAATAATTAATGGTCATATCAAACATGAAATAGAAGTGCACAAAGATTAGGATTAAGCTACACTTAAAATAAATTTTAAAACTTTTAAAAGACATTTTTGAATCAAATCATAATTAGTTGGTTAAAAATTTTCATAATGTATACTCAACCAAAAAAGAAAGTATGCATGTTGAAATATGTTTCATGGGATGGTCACAGTAATGGTCCTTAGGCAGCAAACACTTGCACAACTTGTGATATTACTGCACACGCACACACACCTCCTCCTAAATGGTGTGCTTATCTAATTCCAAAATTTCTTGTTACATCAGTTGTGGATCATTGGCTGGAACATTCAGATCCCAGTGTCATGGAACATGAGCCGATATTAAGATCTGGTTTTAATTAGATTGCATGATGAATGTGTCTACATGTATGTGAGCCTCGGTGATCCAACAGTAGAACATCGGTCTTTCAAGCTGATGACAGTGGATCAAAACCCATTTGAGGCTGGTTCACACTTGACTATGTATCAAAATAAGCAAATCTTTATCATCCAATAGCCAATGATTAATAAATCAATGTGCTCTAGTGGTGTTATTAAACAAAACAAACAAAGTACATGTACCTGTAATATTTGTGCTATTCTGGCATCTTCAATGTTTTGTGAGCTTTGTTGTCCTGAAAAACGAAGGAAGTCACTAGGCAGCTCACCCACCATCACCTACAAAGTCAGAGGTATAAAATATAAAAAGGTATTGAGATAAAAGGACACAAAGACCTTCAAATATCCAGTTTAATTTTTGTTTAATCTGGATTAGAAATAGACTACTGTTAATTTAAGTGTAAGGCCTGTGTAAATGGAAAAACCAGTTCGGCCATGGCAATGCCAATATATTGTCAGGAGTGTAGATTAGAAGTCACCCGCCCGCCCGAGTCGGGTTCAAATTGCATCGGGCGAGTTCAGTATTGATAATCATCAGCCCGGCTGGCCACCACAGGTTTCTCCCAAGTGAACCATAAAACTGAACTTCAAACGGTGATAGACAATGATCGCATCATGGATTTTGTCTGCAACAGATGCCATTTTTGCACTTCAAGTTCGAGCAATCCCAATAATGCGCAAGACTACCGGCTTCCGGTCTCTCGCTCATCGTTCTTGGCCTAGATTTGAACAGAGGGTCTGCCATGTGGCGTTTTTTGGACAATGTAAATTTACAACCAGAAAAAATATAATAATAATACTAATGAAAACAAACAACCAGAAAAAAATCTATAAATTACAGGCCATAGGATTTTACGGTAACATGTTGGTACCGACACAATTACGGAACCAAAAATCCTTTCCCATGATTTTCATATCACGTCAATATTATTTAAACAGACCTGAAACCAGCATTAGCTGACACTAATCAAAAACATGTACCGTGCAAAACAATAATAAAATAAAATAAAAAATTGCAGATTATGTAACAGTCTCTCCAGACGGTACTTATTGTTTAACATGCTATTTTTGGTAATGCGGAATAGACGGTGTCGTGAATGAAACCTTTACAGATGCCATCCTTAAAAGTATCTAAAAATGTTTCACTTGTTGATTTAGTGAGATAGCTGAATATACGACTTTGTTCAAAGTTAGTCCACACGTATGCTTTTAATATAACCCTCCCAAAAATACGACATAGAGTGGTCATCTAATTAATATTCAGTATTTTTTATACTGCATTTTGATTGGTGATAAATCAAATGGGATACCATGTGATCTTTTATTTCTGTCATTCGGTAGACTAGTGACTTCGTAAAAAGGATTGTACCATTTTGGGTTATTCCAAGTTATTTTCGTTTAAAACCAGAAGTAATAAAGAGAAATTAATTCTTGAAGTTCATTTCATTTTGTTGTCTTGTTATTAGCGGTGAATGCTTTTTCCTACATGATAGCAAAGACGTGACAATACTACTACTAATAATATGGTTTCCATTTCTTGAAATAAAATAGAAAAGTAACGCAAAAGTGTCTGTTAATGTCCAAAAAACAGAGGACTGATATTGCCAACATAGAAGCTCACATTTTCACCTGGTGAAGGACCACTAGAGCCAAATCATTATTGTCATTAACAAAATATATTTTGTAATCAGTGAATCAGAATTAATTTTTTTATAGCATACCCAAGGTCCACATTGTGGGCCATTTAAAAAAAAAACCAAGAATAATATATTTTGCAGCTTCGCACAGCATTAACTTTTCTGATCTTTCACAGCTGAAGTAAAGAATAATACAGTAAAATGAGACAAATCTTACTAATAAAACAATATCCAAAATGGGTTCCCATGACTTATTTTCACAGAACCAAAAACAGTTTCCAATGGGTTCCCATGATCACCAGGCGACAAAGTGTTTCCCTTGAAATCCTATGGCCTGTATGAAGCTGAGAAGATACATCATGACAAGTACGAAATAGAGCATTATCTACAAAAAATCTTGGTGCTCGTTTTGAGACATCTTGGAAGTTGGAATTAGTTTTGAGGTCGCTTAGAATTATTTTTTGGGGGCCGGTTGAAAATTTGGAGGGGCTGGTTCATTTTCTCAGGTTACTGGCCCTTCATTCTAATGGATATCCGGAAGTGCCAATGGCTTTTTCAATCGAAACAAAAAATTGAAGTGACTGTCTGACATTCAGACTGGTTTTTCACGAGTGACTAAATCAGAATTTTGCATCACGCTATCGACGATATATTTCTGTACAATTATCCACAACACAGGGTACAACATATTGCAAATGTTTACCCTATCTCGCCGATTTGTAGGAACTGAATTTGTAGTTGAAGCATCAGACATCTTGGTCGTTTTGTTGATCCGTTGTATGAGCAGATAACTCTAAACTGACTTAACAAAGTATTTTGGTTTGTTTGTATACACACCAAAAATAGTTTGTACATCATACTCATGAGATTGAGGATCATTAATGAGTCAATATTTCATACTAAAACAGGGGCGTTGGAACGAAATTTATATGGGGGGGGGGGGGCCATTTTCTGAACATCAGAATTTGCCAGTGAATAAATCAACAATGTATAAGGAAAATATTTATGTGAATTATTGGGGTGGGGCCTGCAGCTACCCACCCCCCGACCTCCCCCACCCAGCTCCATCGCTCCTGTAATATATCACTTTTGTAAAAATAGTTTTATCCATCTTTCAGGATTTTATTTGTTTCTTGTCTTTAATACTTTTAAATAATTAACTTATTAAAAATTCAAGTGAGGTATGATCATGTACACTGGATTTATAATATAATTGCCGGAGGTTTAAGTGGATTAACTGCTAGTGTTCATATAGGCCTATTACATGTATATTATAAATGTTTTTGTTTTTTTAATAACACCACAAAAGCACATTGATTTATTAATCCATCAGCTATTGGATGTCAAACATTTGACATGTAGTCAATTGTGAGCCAGCCTCCGATGGGTTTGGAACCACGGTCATCAGCTTGAGACTCTGACGTTCTACCACTGGACCATTGAGGCTCACATATTACAAATGCATGCCCGATATACAATACAAATCATATCAGCTCTGAAAAGGTTGGTATATGAACATCCATACATTCTTGGTTCCAATCCAAAATACTGGAATTTTGGAATCAAAACAGCTTCATTTCTTTCCACTGTGAGGCTGTGGGATGTGGTACAGTATCTTGAAAAGCACATAAGGATGGGGTCCTGGTTGGAAATGGGGAAAACCTAATCAGAGAATGAGTCCATCAAGGTGTAGGCTACTAAGTTATATCATTATCGGTCTTATTATTTGCCTCACCCTCCCAATAATCTGTGGCACTATTTTTTACGATAATATTTACATTTATTGAGTATGTTGTAGGTACCCTTTTAATGACTGATGGTGCCCCTATTCAGTCTTGCCCCTTTGCACCCCCTTCTCCCCCCCCCCAATATTTAAAAGGCTGAGTCGGCTCTGCTTATAGTGCATACATTTATCTTTTGGTATTAAAAAGAAAAACAACATGCATGTATGTATACATACTGATAAGCACTTTTATTTTCTATTTTCATTTACAGACTAAACATCAATATGTATATAGTATTGAGTAATATTCCATAGAACTTTACATATACATGTACCACTTTAACAAAATAAATATATTTACAGTACCAAATAAAAATTACATACAATATATGTAATATTAATAAATAATAACAAGCAACAACAAAGAGTCGTGACATAATATTAACTCAAGTAGAAAGACATAACACAATTTTTATATCTTTTATCAGATACTATTTTATAGCTTCAAGCATATTTTAAACATTTATAATTATACATCATCTGGTTAATGACCAAAATATTTTTTTGAAATTTAAAATCTATTTCAGTTACCTTTTTGCAAAATTAATAAAATGGATCATTAGATCTCTAATATTCTTTTTTTTCTTTTTTTTTTAATATCAAAATATCTTTTCATGTTTGTTACATGAAGCATAAAAGAATATGAGTATTATTTTTATGTAAATGTAATTTTTAACTTTGTTTGTAAAAGTAAAGAAAGGTTTGTTTTATTTAACGACACCTCAAAAGCACATTGATTTCCATCTTATTCTTGGCTATTGGACATCAAACATATGGTCATTCTGACATATTTCTTTAGAGGAAACCCACTGCTGCCGCATAGACTACTCTTTCTGATAAGCAGCAAGGGGTCTTTATGCACTTTCTTACAGACAGGACATACCACAGCCTTTGATGAACCAGTTGTGGACCACTGGTCGGAATTGCAAATGGGTTCACTGAGAAGGGCTGATCCCCTCTCACTCTGATCCTGGTTTTATATACACTTCAGTGTTAAACTTTTTCAGCTGGTTGGCTCAAAAGATGACCAAAAAGGTCTAAGTCAGAAAATGCAAACATCATCACAAGGGCAAAAGTCATAGCAAGGATGGGGTTATTTTTAAATGTGTATAAACTTAGATGCTATTTCCTGGAAAATTAAAAACAAATTGGTTGGAATGTATTTGAGAAACTTTCGGACTTTTAATGTAAAATTTTGGAAATACAGATTTTGTGATCATTGTGGGACAGTATTTAGTGTTGCTCACATGCTTTTGAAAAAGCATGGATCGAAATGATCAGTTTGACTCAAAGTTGAACCAGCAAGACCAATCCTTTAATGAACTTGGAGAACACTGATACTTAGCTGGATTAGACCACAACAGGCACAGCGGAAGCAGGTGAACATTGGGGTGAGTGGGGGGTGGGGGCTAACAAAACAAGGCATGAAGCACCAGTTTCAAGTGGATACAAGGTTATGCTTGATTCAGAATTATTATCTATTATTATAACAGCTCCCCCTATTCTGCCGTGTCTGCACAATTCCCTCACAATATGTTATGCAGATATTCTGTATTGACTCCTACTGACTGTGCCACAACTGATTCATCAAAGGCCGTGGTATGTGTTGTCCTGTCTGTGGGATGGTGCATATAAGACCTCTTGCTGCTTATCGGAAAGAGTAGCCTATGTGGTGGCAGCAGGTTTCCTCTAAATACATATGTTAGAATGACCATATGATTGACGTCCAATAACTGATGATAAGATATAAACCAATGTGTTCTAGAGGCGTTCTACTGACTGTGCAATCGTGTGCTTGAAAGAAACAGATAAAAACAAACTGCATCAATTTATTTTTATCCTAGAAAATATGTAGGTCTATGCAGCTACAGTGGATTTTTGGTCTTAGACAACACAGTATTTTGACTGTTACATGTTTAAGACAGTTGGGCACTATAAAACAGATCTGGTTTAGACAAAGTGTTCTGTATTTTGCAGTGAATATTGTAAGATTATTATCAAAACAAAATTGAAATACAAACAAACACACACAGGGCCATCAAGAATGTGAGCAGAAATCTGAGTAGTAATCTTGGTCACAAAGAGTGGGTTAGGAGGCTAATACTTCTCTTGGTCTGGTATAATTGTCAAACTCACAAGCCCAGTAGCTAGTGTTTTCTGAAAACATTTTAACACTGTGGAGACACTGGCTTTAGCTAACTGACCCGTCAATGCGGCTATCAATGACCCTAAACAAAATTATTATAAATTTTTACTTTAAAAAAAATATTATTAATATTATAAATGTTTACTTTAAAAAAAAAAAATATAAATAATGTTAAAAAATACAAGGATTCTTATGGGGCCACCATAAATAGATTTTCCGGATCCACCACTGGCTACCGGTAACTTGCATTGCAACCTTCAGGAATGACCCTTCCATTACACACACAACAAGAAAGGACTAACATCAACATGAAAACAAAAGCTAAACAAGTTTTACGAATTTGATAATAAAAGGATCAATGCTAGATTAACATGTAATTGCACTTACATGAAAGACTTATAGAACAGCAATAAATATAAATACATGTGTAATCAAAATATCTAAAATAGTTGGTGATCTTAAGATTTTCAGGGATCTATCTTGTATGTAGAAACCTACAGAGAAAATGTTATTTTTTAAATTCTGATTACTGAATATTCCCTATTTAATGACCCTGAGGGCATTACATTTTGCAAATTTGGACTTTATCAAGTTCACAATATTTTGTGCAATATAGATTACTAGTGTGTGCATTCATTACATACTTTGGATACTATGAATGATTATGGATTTATGCTGGCGTAAGTCATTTTCACTTTGCAAAATGGTCAGGTGGGGGCTGGGGAAGGGGTGTGTTAATTAGAGGGAGCATTAAATAGGGAATATACGGTAGCTATAATTGATAATCCATGTTCACTGATTAACAATTTTTAGTTTTAGAACAGAACATCAATCTCTAAAATTCATATAGGGATTTGTGATGATAATGAACAAAATGTTCCATGACCTATAAAGAAAAAACCTATAATTCTATGGATGCTTAGCAAGGGCAAATGGGAGGGCCCAAGGAATCTGGATGAACCTTAAATTTATGAAGAACCCCTTTTAACTTACAAATATTCAGCCCTTTTTAAACTTTCTTCCCAACCTCTATAACATTTAACTTAAGGATATTTTTTTAATTAGATATTGAATATACTGCAAACATTTCCTCAATAAACATCACATATAATAGTAGGATCTTTAATAAGTATAGGAAATGTTAACTTACAAATCATCTACTAGTATATATATTAAGGATACATATAGTTTTTCATAATGGCTAGATCAAACCCAAACATTTCACACAAGTCACCAAATGGTGTCAAGTGATTTAATTTGTGTACATAACATTAACAAAATATTTAACAAAACATTAAAAAAAGGTTATTTTTGCTGTATAGTAAAACCTATCAGTATTAAAAAAGCCACCTTATATAATGAACAAACCTATAATTAGGAAATTCACCTATCGGCTTGTTTAATTACATACATTTGTTCATAAAGACCACATTTTGTTGGTCTTTATGGACAGGTTTGACAGTATTAATTTATAGTGAACCACAAAAGAAATGCAAATCCATTAACAATTTTTAATGTTATGTTGGAGGGTTAATAAGTAAGATACAGAGTAAACATTTGTTTTTGAATGGCTTATTCCTGTGTTTTAAAACAAGTCCTACAAATCTCAAATATGACAGGTGTACTTCATCATAAACATCTACCATGACAAATCTTAGACTTTGTGAGATGTATACATGCACACAAACATCACGTATGTCAAATGGTGTAAAACATATCTAAGAAAGTATTGTGTATAAAAGTCTATTTCGTGTTTTTTTATGTTAACAGCTTTCAGTCAATCAGAAATTGCAATGAAATAATTTTGACATCGGTCAACTTAAACCAGCAGGGGCGTCCAGTAAATTCACTGCACACGTATTACCTTTTATCAACTTTAAACATTCTTTAGACAAATTTTAGAATGAGGTTCAAAAATGTTAAAAATAATGTTCACTTTCGGAGAAAAACATTTCTTTGACTCGAAATTGCAATTTTCTTAGTAACGTATATGACGGTACCAGTGCAGCCATTTAAATATGGGGAGGGGGTCAGGACTAAATTGGTGTGCCATTTGAAGGACACTAAAACATAAAAAATGTAAATTTGGTCGCAAAAAAAAAGGCACCGCTAATTATTGGGGGTGATGTGGGGGGTGGGCAAATACCCCACTTGCCCTCCCAGCCAGCCTTGTATGAACCCTGTGCTATTCAGTTTTCTATTCCAATAATAGTCACAAAAGGTTTCAAAGCTCTTTTCTCTAAAGATACATTAAAATAGATGGAAGTAACTGTGAATGGTGTCAAAATGATGTCATGATTAAAAAATATCATTTGGAACTGTTTACAATTCAATAAAGTATGATTCTACAATAAAACAAATTCAAAATCAATTCAAATTTTAGTTTCTTTTGTGGGTCAGTATATAACACTCAAACTGTCATCCAAACTAGTTTTCATCAACAATGGCTGGTACAAATTCATACCAGATGCGTAAGTGTGTGACTTTGAGAAACTATACTATTTGATATGCTTGCAAATTATCAAGTATAAAACTACTTGCAACATTATATTAAAAGCTTACATGTAACATAGATATGCATAAATATATTAATATCAAGTTTTACATTATATCCATTACCATGAGATAATATTTTAAATAAATGCTACATTAGCTAAAACATGCTCACTGTGCCCTTTAAATTTGGAAAATGCATCTCCAATGTTTTGACAATCAATATGACACTTTCACTACTGCTTACTCAGGTGCTGTGGAGCAGGGTGGGTCAGCGGGACCATGGCCTCCACTCCCACTTTTTAGGGAACAAGGCCTCCATTCCCACTTTTTAGGGAACAACAAACAAAAACATTTAACGGTGGGTTTTTTTTTTTGCAGAATAAAATTATTTTCAGACTGTGACAAAATAAAATGGCCGATGCCGGGAGTATAAAGGTACTTGCATGAACACCACTTACTTTTGGCCACCTAATTTACAGTGCCCCACCCATCCATCCACTTTCAAATGCACTCCGCGGGACCTGTTGCTGCTACAACTTTATAAAAGTATTGACTCAATAGCAATGCATGCACGCAGATTAGACTAAAGGCAAGACATCACAAATATAATCTGATGGAATTCATCAAAGTTTGACAACGAAAATATTTACATGTATATTGTATACACAATATCTAAATATATAAAATTCTCCAATCTTTATGAATCATGAAAACAACTTTAAAAAAAAGAAATAGCACTTTCTTTTACCGGTATTTAAGTAATGTATAAAGTCATATATCTAACTTTAAAATACATATAAAAATAGGATATATCCTTTAGAAATAAACAAATAGCTTTCACATATATTTCTCAAGATTTGTGAAGACATTGAGTCATATCCATAAATGTCTCCATACATGTATATGAAAAATAAAATTGAGAATTTTATTTAATTTTTTTAATTATTTAAGAATATTTAACCAGACATGGATCTTCAAATTACAACACTGATTTATTCTTAACTTACAAAATAACTTGGAAGTTTTATAAACATTCTTGAGGGTAGATAAATTTTTTAACAAAAACAGTAAAGTTATATCTTTGAAATACCGTACACCAAAAATAAGTGCTTAAAATGTCACATCCATATTGATGGGGTCATTTTTTAACAGAATAAATTAAAACGTTTAAATAAACACCAGTTTTATGAATGTTACTTTTAAATTCTTGATCACTCTCTCCTTACTTTTAAGTTATAATTATTTACTAATGAAAGGACGTGAGATGCACTACTTTTAGTTCAACCTGAATTCATGATCGGAGGTTTGCCATACAAATTACGCTCAACCTACAGCTATCTTATTCAAGTTTTGTTTTAGAGACTTTTTCTTTCAAAAGTTCAATCATTCATAGTAGATGGTCCCTGTTTAACCAGCAACTGTAGCAAATGTCAACCTAGCTATGCTTAGATTCCTTTTCTTCCAACAGATGGTAGCCACAATCCTGCACTTTGATGAAGACCTTTCCTTCCAGGTTGCCATGAATCAGATAGGGTGAATCATCCTGAGTCAGTTTGGCAATGTCGATAATGTTCTCGACAAACAGTTCGAGGTTATCCTTGCAAATCACCGTCTCGTGATTGTACGTGGATGCGACGTACTTCACTTTGTTTTTCATGCCGTAGAGAACCATCGTGAGCTGGATCTTAAAAGGAGGACGATCTGGTACGACACGCTTGAGCAAACGCAGACTCGTGCTGTCACTCTGTCTTCCTAAATAGGTTCCATACAAGGTAATGGTCGTGAAGTATCCTTTGGGATAGAACACAAACTGTAACGGAATAATCTGTTGGTTCGTCTTTTTGTGAGAGGTTGACATAAACTGTACAGGTATGTCGCAGTCGATTGATATTCGGCTCTCAATCTTGTTCACAGAGTTGTATTTGTCAAGTCTGAAGTTAAAGCACAAGCCATAATCAGCGCTGTAGTAGTTTCGATACAACTGTTCCTTGCTAGAAATTATTCCTGAATCGATTGCAAGTGAGTGATGCTTGTAACCAATATTCAACTTTTCGCCAAACAACTCCTGATGTTCGGCGACAAAAGCCGAGGACTCTAATCGCAGGAGATCTGTGGGTAAAATCATGGTGAATCGTATCAGGGATAAAATAATCTCAAGGTTTTCAAGAAGATACTCCTTGTTATGTTCCGAGCACAGCCATGCTTCTACCCTGTTCCACAGCTTGATCTCACTCTCGACTATCAACTCTGAGCTGCTGAGAAACTCGATGAGTTCTTCCTTCGTCAACTCCAGCCAGTCGGGGGCCTGCAGAATGATGTCAAAATTTGACAGTATGAACTTCAAGCACAACTCTTGCAGCTCGTCCTGGCTCGTCATCTTGGCGTACTGGTACCAAGTCAATGTCCGGTTGGTGTCGGGGGATTCCACGATATGCCGAAGCATGTATGCAATGCATGACTGCCTCAGAACTTTAATTCCATACTTGTCAGCTAGCAATAAGACAGGTAGAACTATGTCCGTTGTCATTTGGATAGAACCACAGTAGAGATATCTAAAATTAAAAATATATTTTATATTATGAGAAATATCTGCAAAATGCAGGCCATAGGATTACATGATAACAATCATTACCGGTACCGTGTCTTTAAAATCATGGAACCGAAATTTCGTTTCCCATGATTTTCGTATTACTGATTACCGGAAAACAGTTTCCAATGAATTCCCATGATCCAAAAGCACAGAACCGAAAAAGTGTTTCCCATGAAATTTTAAATTCTATGGCCTGAAATGCAATTACCAGATTTAACAGTGATTCAGTCTGCAAATGACATTTAAGAGAAACAACAGATAGTAAAGAAATGATGCTTCCAACAGGTTAAATAATTTAACAATTAACTTAGTATTTACAAAATATTTACAAACTGTGCATGTTTTAATAAAATGATGTTTCTGCAATCAAAACAATCATGACTTGATGCAATATTAAACATTTGTTACTAAATTGGAATTCAAATTTAGCACCATAAACAAGGAAGAAATATGCTAATACTATTAATATATATAACCATAAAGAATATATTGCTATATGATGTTTTCTTTGCATCATGCTCATTAATGCTTTCACATATTTCTAAAAATCCTACTAGGACAATTTTTTTTTTGACAGGCTTGCATGACATCTACCTTAAGAAGAGATCAAAGACTGGAATACATTCCTCCTCTTCTGTCAGTGAAATCTCCGCCTCTTGTGCTTCTTTCCAGCTTGTCTGACCCAACATCGCTCTGTAAATATAAAAATAAACATTTCTGTCATCAACAACCTTAGTGGGACTGGTGAGATAATGACAAAATTAACTAAATGTCAGCTGACATTTGCATTCTAGCCCATGAAAATCAGACAATGTTGTGATTGCAATTGCAACAAAATCAGCTTCATGCATAGAATAGCTTTTACGATGGCATTGCTAAATTCCACTGTCAGTTTCAAGTGCTGCCCCGTACATTATCAGATTCCCGATTCCCACATTAACCTTTTAATTTATAGCAAAAGAGAAAACATTTACATTTAATAAAGTATTAAACAAGAAATTAACAGGGCTTAAAATTACCAATTATCAAATGTTACTAAATGTCCATCTGAGTGACAGTAATATTTAAAACACCAGCCATTAAAAAATACGTGGCCAACCATCTTTTCACAAACACTATTATTCTCATTTTTTGTGCCAGTCCCACTAACACAAACCAATGAAATAATTAAATAAGATTTGGGCACTAAAAAATGAAACTGTTCCAAAGTTTACAATGTATCAAAATCCAAAGAGAAAACAACATTCAGTACTTAATCTTTTTTTTTTTAGCAACACCACTAAAGCATATTGATTTATTATTCACCAGCTATTGGATGTCAAACATTAGGATATTTTGGCACATTGTCAAGTGTGAGCCAGCCTCCAACAAGTTTTGAACCAATGTTATCAGCTTGAGAGTCCGACATTCTACCACTGGACCACTGAGGCTCACTAGTACAACACACATATATATGTAATAAAGAATCTGCCCTAAAGGAAAACAAAACAATTATACACAGTAGTATAAAGCACATACTCAAAGACTTCACTTGAAGTGATGAGGACAAATTTGTGCACTGCATAGCGGCAACCTCCAACCCTCAAGATCAAGTCAGAAAAGCTTTTATCTTCGTACAGTTTGACGTAGCGTGCGATGAATTCCTTCTCATCACTGAGCAACTCGGAGGAGGGGTTCTGCATCTTGCCCTTATGTAACTGTTTTGCGTTGACTGCCTGAATTTTGGGTGGACTCTGCATTTCAAGTTGCTTACTCAAGTGGGGAAGCACATTTCCTGCAATTTAGAATAATAAAACAGTGAATTTCAGTGCTAACAAACACATAACAATATACATCATTAATGCATGTACTTGGCTTTAAAATGTATAAATCAAGCAAACTGGCTGTCATTCATTCTATACAACAAAAAATGGCACATTTACATTAACACAACCCAGATATGCATGTATACTATAAATCATACTGCTGCCACCATGTTATATTAATTTTAACTTTTCTTTACAGACAGCACAAAATAAAACAATCACGATCTTGCTTTTTATTATGCAAAGAGAAGCTTCCCTTTCACATATTATTAATGTGCAGTATATATATATGTACCTTCAAAAAATATTTTACAAATGAAATAGAAAAACAAACATGTTATTCTTAAAAGATATTTGGCTGAAAATAGATCATTATTATGATTCTGATGAAATAAAAACAAACTTGTCAAGGGCGTAACTTGGCATAAATAAATGTGTAGGCACAGTTCCTCTTGGGGTGTCCGGAAATTTTTTAAAGTCTATATCTGTGGCATTTTTTGTAAAAAAAATTATGTAGGCACATGCCTACAGTGCCTAAAGGAAGCTACACCACTGCTTGTAACCCTCATCCTCATTTATTATACTCAAACAAACAACACAACATCACAACAATAAACAAACAAGAACAAGTTAGTTAAAAACATGCAGGTTAGAGTTTGGTGATGAGAAACTAAAGTTATTTACAGGCTACACATGCAGATCAAACTGATGTTCGCTTAGTAATTTATGAAAATCTGTCCTCTCCCTTACAGGAGTTACTGTTCACACTTGCCTGACACTCATATGAAAATGGAAAGTAGAGAGCATTTTGCAGCTTGTTTATCATCCTTTTGAAATGCTCTCCTCACTTAAAATTTTCTCTCTCAAAATGACTTTCTGGCTAGTAATAAATTGCTATCATCAAATTTTAAATAGAAAAATAATTAAAACATCCAAATAATATTTTACCTTATTTAAAAACGATATTTTTGTTAATACATATACATATATATATATACTGGCGGCCAAAAGAAAGGATACACTTTTAATTTTTATTTATTTATTTTATATATTAATATTTTGATTCA
>JAULBS010127679.1:0-13653 GCA_032355785.1 Symmetromphalus regularis
GTGTGTGTGTGTGTGTGTGTGTGTGTGTGTGTGTGTGTGTGTGTGTGTGTGTGTGTGTGTGTGTATATATATATATACACACACATATATAAGAATGTATATATGGAGACACACATGTACATATATATATGCATCTTTGCAAATTTAATATGTCAGTTGTGGTACATAAGATTTGTTAGATATGTAGATGTGTTGATGGCATCTAATAAATACAGAATTAAACCCCCCCCATTATTTTCCATGTTATTTATAGTACACATTTATAGAAACAAGAATTACAATGAACCCACCAGTGTCAGGAGATGTGCTCACCTTTCACAAACACCAGATATTACCACTGTTTTTACACAATGTCATGCATGACAAATCATCAGATTACACATAATATACTTGTACACTTAATATTTGTTAAATAACCTTTATTTAATGGCTATTAACTGATCCAAGTATACTGAAATTTCAGAAAAAGATGTACCAACAAACACAGTAATACAAAATTTACGATAATGATTTAAGCAAATTTGTTTGACATTCCGTAACAAAGGATTATACCGGAATCAACAACAGTGCATAATGATGCCCCTGGCTCCACTGGTGGCTAGGGATATTAAACTGTCAGTCAGCTAGATGTAACAAGATGAAACAGTCTACCATTATACCTCAGTGACTGTATGCAGACAACAGACAGACAGTGATATGAACACTAACTGCACACCATTATAAATGAGGTCAGGATCTGATATTTAGAAACAGATCACAAACAACCTTTAGCTGTGACTGGCAGGTTTCCTATGAGAACGTAGCTATTGAGCGAATTGTTTCTCATTTTACAAGTAATATGTGAGGATAATGAAAAATAATAATACTTTGTTCTTCTGGCAGTATATAATCAAGAATGAATATAACATGATGAACATAAATGCAGTATTTCTTAGGGCCAGCACATTCGTGGGTGGGAGAGGGGGGCAGCACCCTTTTTATGTGACAGTATTTACATTTATTATGTTGTAGGAGACCCTCAAATGGCACACCAAAGCTGTGTTGCCACCCTCCCTCTCTCACCCCCCCCCCCATCCAATATTTAAATGGTTGTGCTGGCACTGTTTCTACGTAACAATCAAGATACAATCAATTCCACTTAATTGCATTCCTGGTAATAGCATATTCCTGTTATTTGCATAATATTCTGCTGCTCAGAACCATTTGTATACAAATATATACAAAGATTTTCTTTTAATTGCTTTCTTTGTAATGTCTTGTTAATTGCATAAGAAAATGTAGAAAACTTACGGTAATGTTTTTCTTCCAAAGTACCAAAATCCATGGCGCATCTTAACATTTTAATCAAATAATCACAAAAAAACCACAAAGAGGGTGTAACTGTATGAGCCGGAGGAAGAGATCTGGATCAATTTTCATGGCAAAAACAATGATTTTTAGGTCAGATCCTTTTGATAAGCTGTATTATTGGCACTGTTTGTTGCTTACTGTTACTTCTCTAATATTTATGCTACATATACATGTATTGTCGGGGCGTAGCTACATGTACATTTTCTTTTTTTTAGAACACTTTGATTTATTAATCATCGGCTATTGGATGCCAAACATTTTGTTATTTTGACACATACATGTAGTCAAGTGTGAGCCAGCCTCCAAGGGATTTTGAACCACTATCATCAGCCTGAGAGTCTGACTTTCTACCTCTGGACCACCAAGACTCACTCAACATGTGCAAACAATTTCTCTCAGTATCATATTTTTTCCCATACTAAATCTTTTATAATATGCACTTTTTTATCACCAGATCTGGTACTACCATAATAAATCATACTGGTATTTAAAAAAAAAATAGACCACCTCACTAAAAATAGAACCGTACAAATTGTGTTACGCTGTACCACATGGATAAAACATTTAAAATTTGAGGTATATAATGTCTGATATCACACACACATCTTGTGCTTACAATTTTTTAATTTCTTGCTACAGCCCTGAAAGTGCTGAGGCCTAATTCCTTCCAACCTCCTAATAATGTGCCATCCTTTATGTCAATGGTAATTACAGTATTTTTGAAACCTAATAGCGCTGATTAACTAGTCTACTAGAGTGTCACTAACATTCCTTTCTTTAAGCCATAAACATGTTATTTATGATCAATGGCCTAGATTAAAAACTTTTACAGCTACGGATGTTGGATTTCTGAAAGGGGGGTCCAAAAAGTAAAGTTTGTTTTATTTAACAACGCATCTACAGCACCTTGATTTTAATCTTATCATCGGCTATTGGACATCTATCATATGTTCATATTGACAAATTTATTTGGATGAAACCCGCTGTCGCCACATAGGCTACACTTTCCAATAAGCTGCAAGGTGTCTTTTATATGCACTGTCCCACAGACAGAATAGCACATACCACAGCTTTGATTAATCAGTTGTGGACAACTGGTTGGAATGGAAAGGGGGTTCCAAATGTGATGGTTAATTTTAATGTCCTTCCAATCGGAAACTTTTTTTTAAAAAACAACAAATAAAAAAAAGAGGAATTGGGGGGGCGGAGTTCTGGACCCTCTTGGATCCACTACTGTTTTACCAAACATTTCATCTTTAAAAACCAAATCTATGCCAAAATGTGGTTTTAATTTCATAAAAATAATTTTAATTGGAGTTTTCCTCATACATATAAACAACACATGGTCAAGCACCAAACAGACATGTATAATGTACACTAGAAATACAATCAACATCACCTGGCAATGATTACACACTAATTACACACAGCTGTATCTCTCAAGTGTTTGTTAGTCATACGGAAGACAGTATATGTTTGAACGTAATATTAACAAAGATGACGTCTGCCAATAGAAATATTTAAAGTAAACAACTTCACATTGCTGAAGAAGAAAAGAGATTTACGAACAGTACACTTTAATTAATGATCAATTTTGGGTGTATTTTAAAATCTTTGTAAGTTAAATGTTGTTATATATAGAAGATTTTAGTTTAAAATTCCTGGTATGTTAAAACTACATGTAATTATTTTTTTATTTCTTAACAACTACTCAAACTTAAAACACTTACATAACTTACATTGCTGAAGAAGAAAAGAGATTTAAAAACTGTACACTTTAATTAATGATCAATTTTGGGTGTGTATTTTAAATATCTTTGTAAGTTAAATGTTGTTATATATAGAAGTTTTTCTGATTTTTAATATGTAAAAGTAATCATTTTTTATTTATGAACAATTATCCAAACTTAAAAGACTTACATAACTTAATGCTTTTGTGATTTAAATGAAAGCCAAAAGTTAAACATGAATTTCATTAATGCTGGCAACAACACAAATGGTCAGTAACAATAATTTTGTGTTAAAAATAAATAAAAATAACATTCTTTTCCAAAGTAGTAGAACTACATGTATACTCGGTTTTTCTTTCTATTTTAAGTTATTCTCCATTACTCTTGGCAGTGTACACTGTAATTGTTTTGAAAGAAAATGTGGCTTTTTGTTTAGTTCAGCTTCAAGCCAGAAAAGAAATATAGAAATAAAAAATAAAATAGAGTTATCACTGAGTCAACACAAAGACTCTTCTGCTACTGTAATAGAAATAGAGAAAAGAAAAGTTTGTTTTATTTAATGACGCCTCTAGAGCACATTTTTATTTTATCATTGGCTATTGGATGTCATACATGTAAATATTGTCATTTTGACATATTTCTTTGGAGAAAACCTGCTGCTGTCACATAAGCTACACTTTTCGATAAGCAGCAAGGACTATTTTATATGCAATTTCCCACAGATTGGACAGAATATACCACAGCCTTTGATGAAATAGTTGTGGACCACTGGTTGGCTCAAACTGCAAATGGGTCTACTGAGAAGGATTGATCCGGCGACTGACCGGTTCACAGGCAGACACTCTACCATTTGAGCTACATCCTGCTCCCGAAAATAAATGTCAAACCATCAACTAAAATAATCATCTACATTGCCCTTGGCAGGGAGCGGGATGTACATGTAGCTCAAATGGTAGCGTGTCTGCCTGTGAACAGGTCGGTCGTCGGATCAATCCTTCTCAGTCGACCAATTTGCAGTTTGGGCTATTTTCCGTTCCAACCAGTGGTCCACTACTGGTTTATCAAAGGTCATGGTATGTGCTGTCCTGTCTGTGGGATGGTGCATATAAAAGATCCATTGCTGGTTATCGGAAGGAGTAGCCTGTGTGGCAGCAGCGGGTTTCTTCTAAAAGACATATGTCAGAATGACCATATGTATGACATCCAATAGCCGATTATAAGATAAAAATCAATGTGCTCTAGAGGCATCGTTAAATAAAACAAACTTTACTTTGACCCGCTACCGCTACATCCCACTCCCTGTTGTCATTAAATCACGGATAGAAAAAAGATATGCACATGAGTAGGCGGTACAGTGTAGACGTTGGTGCTGTGGCTGCCTGAAAATCAATACTATTTCAGTTATTAGGAATAAACTTGACAGGCAGTGCTCTCTTAGTGTAATGATCCATCTTGATGAAACGGCAAAGACTAGATGAAAGTTTTTTCATGATAATAAGAGCATAAATAATGCAGTGATCTCTGCGCTGTGTAGACTGGCGGTGTAATTCTGATGGTCTGTTTGAGGATCACGGTGAAGGAATATCATTATAACTCAAGAGACTCGAGAGACTTCAAGCTGATAAATGTTTGCACAAATAAAGAAGGCAAATCTTTGTCCATCATTAAACATATACCCTACAAACATGAGGATAGATTTATTTTAATGTCATCTATTACTTTCTTTGTCTCGTATAAAATTTATGAAAATAGATTGGGAATTGTAAAAAGTCAAGTTTGTTTCATTTATCGACGCCTCTAGAGCACATGGATTTTTATCTTATCATCGGCTATTTGATGTCAAACATATGATCATTCTGATATATTTCTTTAGAGGAAACCTGATGTCGCCACATAGGCTACTCTTTCCTATAAACAGCAAGAGGTCTTTTTATATGCACTTTTCCACAAACAGAATAGCATATCCCATGGCATTTGATGAATCAGTTGTGGACTGCTGGTTGGAACAGGAAATAGCCCAAACTGCACATGGGTCTACCGAGAGGGATCAATCCCATTATCGACTGCTTCACAGGCGGACACCTCCCAAATTCGACTGATTCCTTATATTACTGATTATATTAAAAACAGTCCATTGAGAAAGGTGTTCTTGCTGCTAATTAATAAGATCAACCTCTGTGGAAGAATTGATTTTCTTCTCCTGTTGTAGAATATTTACGGTAATTTTACCACAATTACCATAATACACATTAGGGTAAAAAAAAAAAATTGCATTTTTTCTCTAACCTGCATATTATTATTTTTAACACGGTCTAGCTGGAAACAGTTCTCTTTGGTTGAGCTTTTTTCAATTCAAATTTTAGTTGCTTAATGGTGATATTAAGTAGGAGTCAGCTTTCTCATTTTAAATTCATACCCAGCTTTCATTTGACACATAATTGACAATGATTACAGTGATGTAGGACAGATTTACTAAGTATGGGGGCTCATTTTTATGGGTGTATAAAATGTGTTGTGCGAAAGCGCAAGTGCTGCAGAGGCATGATGCCCCACAAGGACAATGGTAAAATATTATCTTCCTTTATAGCGATTCTGGCGTGTTTTCAGCTTATTATCTGAGACATTTTTATCCATATTAAAAACAGGTTGGAGGACTTAATGACGACCCCTACACCCCTCCCAGCTCCTTCAGGCCCAGAATAAACAATATCCTAAATTTTATTTGTTAGTTATTTCAGTCACAAGGTCAATTTTAAAATATTAACTTCCTTTACAGCGATTCTGGTATGTTTTCAATTTATTACCTAAAGCATTTTTATTCATATTAAAAATAGGCAAAGGGTGTGTGCTGAGCCCCACCCCCAGATGGATTAAACAATATCTTAAAAATATATATATATTTTTTTTTTCAGTCATCAAGTTTTGAAAGCCAGATGGAGACCGAACCAGAAAACGAAGACCTCCATCTTGTATTAGATGATTCTGACGAAACCCTAAGTCACACGGGCATCAGTATTTTAGCAGACGCGAGCAAGAAAGATGGCGGTTCTTGTAACCTGCCAGCAGCAGAAGAAAACAGCAAAGAACAGCACAGCATGAAAACGCCACATACATCTTCCACGTCATTACCATCTGGTGTAGAGAATAACATGAGTAGAGGCGAACCCTTTAACAGTAATGAATCAGCTGACAAGGGACGGCCATCTTTGTTGAAGTCTGGCCCACCAAGTGTGGGACTTAGTGTGAAACCTGTCACAGGCCAACATCGAAGAATTCAGTTGACTACAATTTCTTTACTCAAACCAAAATAGAGCTGCAATTGTGTTTAAATTGTTTGACTTATCACTGCTTCAGAACCAAAAGGGTGTAAGTTAGGGTAGTAGATAATGGAAAAAAGGACCAAAAACTGTTTCTGACCTAGACACAAGATTTATGTGGAATATCTTTTAATTTCAAGATAAATGTGGGATAGCTTCAGAAACCTACATACACCCTTTGTGCACCAGATGCAGCTCACTTAGGAGCATTCAGTGATACCAGTAAGTGTCAAACCCAGACTTACACTCTTTTGGTTCTGAAGCAACGAATTTGCGAGCTGTTCGACTTATCCCAATGGATTACATTAGGGTTAACGTTATGCAATCTAGCTTGCGTTAGTAAAATGCATTTCACTGAATTAAGACAGGCCGTTTGAGAAGACGGTTATCCAAAATGGTTCATAGATTGCATGCACTTTGCACATTCTATTTTGGTTAACTCGATTTCGACGTAACTATCATTTCGAGAACTAATTTTATTGTCAGTAATAAATATGATTGTCCGAATCAATGTATCCCCATAGAGATCATTATAATCTACCTTCTCTGCTTAGGAAAGTTTGGATTCGTCTGGTGCGTGATTCGTTAATACAATGAACTGAATGCTTTCTGTTATTGGCATATAACAGTGTTAAACCCGCAGATTACCATTCATAATGACGCAGAATTTTGCATAACAGTCATATGAATACATCATTATTTTCCTACAAGACATCATGTAATAGCGTGTGAGAAAATGTAATTGTGTATTCAAAAGAGATCCAAATGAATGTATAGGAAGCTATGCACGTATGCATAAAAAAATATGCGAATAGAGCGAGATAACAGCGCATTTTATTTTATTTTATTTTATTTGCGCATATAGTGAGATAACAACGTTGACATCCAATAGACGATGATTAATAAATCAATGTGTTCTAGTGGTGTCGTTAAACAAAACCAAAATGAGAGATAACAAGTAGAAGTTAGGACGGAATTCCTGGGGGGGGGGGGAGCACTTGACTTATGATGCGATTTCTGTTCGTCTAGATTGCATGCATTCTTCTTGTAAATCAACAGCGGCAGAGTTTTCTTTCCATCTTCAAAACTGTATCCGCGAATACTAACTGAACATTATTGTTTTGAAAATCAAACTTCATTCCCCTACTTTGTTCAGCCTTAATTAAGAAACGAAGCATATTCCTTAGGGAGTGTTGGGGTCAGTTGAAAGTCATGGCTAAATTGATTTGTATCAACGACGTGTCTGACAGGCATATTAGTTTGAAGTTTTCAAAAGAACATTGTTAGGGTTTACTAAACTCCAAATAAATAAACAGCTGCCTGTTGTTATGCTTATTACACATGATTCATAAAATTCCTAAAATAAATCTTTGAAACTGAATTATTTGTGTTTATGATTTAAAGCTGTATACAAATAACGCGTAATAAACGTTCAGTTATTCATGATAAACTTTTTGTTAAAATTTACAATGTAGAATCTTAACTATTCAGAAACAGACTATACGAAAGTAGGCAAGTCATTATGGTATTATTACTGGTGGGTTGATTTTATTATGCAAGTTTCAAAAAGGCTTGTATTTAAATGCAATTTTAACAAAATCAGACGTTTCATCCTTAAAAGGAAATAAAATATCGTCTCAGCCAACGCCAACAGATGTTGTCAATTAACAAAAAATGAAGAAGATAATAGCTTACTATCGTCCAAAAATATTTGTACATACCCCCGTCACCCCAACCTTTCCCAAGAGGTTCAGTGGCAGATCTAGGCACCCCCTAAATTTTTCTATTTAAATAACATTTTAAAAAGTTTTATTATTATCATTATTATTTTTAAATGTTAAAGAATCCGGCATCATATTATTGCTCCCCATTGTGTGCGTGTGTGTGTGCGTGTGTTTGTATGTGTGTGCGTGCGTGCGTGTGTGTGTGAAGGTTTTATTTTGGCGGTAGAGTTTTTATCCTCTTTTCATTTCAGTTTTTTTTTCTTATTGTTTTTTTGGGGGTACCAAGATAATGAATGAGTAAAGTTTCGTCATCACTGACTGCTAAAATGTTAGATATGTCTTATTTTTCTATTTTATGTTTGCTTGTACCGAAACTATCACCATAGGATAATGTCTCATTGTTTATGAATCTCAAAAATATAAGTTTAATTTAATATCTTTATTCTTTCAATATTAGATTGGAAGACAAAGGTATTCTATTTTAATTTAAACGGGGTTGTTCTACACCAGAGGCAATTAGAAACTTGTCTGTCTACTAACAGAAACCTCTAGACAGAATTACATTATAAAACAAAGAAAATTCTATAAAACAAAAATAATAATAATAAAAAGGAACTTTGCTTAAGTGTACTCAGTTTTACATTGATTTGTAAGATCTAATTTTAATTAAAATTAAAAACGATATGCTAAAACTGAAACGTTCTCTGTAACACGATATGATTCATGTTCTATATAACTATTAATAAAGACTAAAATGACTAATGAAATCGTAACCGTAGCTGTCTGTACCTGAAGAAATATTACACTATTTTAACAAAAGTATTCTGTAATAACACTCTTCAAATAGCAAATAAACCCCATTTGTGGTGAAACATTATATGTGTTCATTAAAGCGTATTATAAATAAGAAAAAATATATCTTGGATAAATTTTGTTAGTAAAGAAATGAGATATTTAAACGATTACAACGAGAATGCTCTTGTTTGAGAGTAAATTGCCAAATGAAGCATGTATATAAAAAAAATATAGCTCGTGTCAAGTAATTATTTTGGTAGATAGTCCTTTTTTTTTTAAAATACCTAAATTAAAAGCATACACCCACGGACCCCTGACCTAATTAATTTACAAACAAAGAATTATTTTTAAATATATAATTTGATTTGTCCATAGAAATTCATTCAACAACTTACAAAACCACATCTCGCTTATTATCAATAGTTTAAAAATAGTAATTGAATTATCGCAACGAACTATAAACCAGAAACTAGACATGGAATTCACTATACCATGGTTTAGGTAAAAGTTTTGCGTGATATAAAAGCGAGATCTAGTATCACAAATGCCTGTAAGTTTCATTCGTAATTAATATTTAGAGCACAGAGCCTCTTAAATTCCTTGGGAGTATGCCTTTAATAGTCCAGAAATAATCATTAGAGTACCACAAAACAATACTTTTGTCTGGAGGTATTACTTTCTGAGAATGTTTTTTAAAACTTTTATTGGAGAATTTCCGAGTCAGGTTTACACGGATGGTTATTGTTGTTTTTATTTAACGACACCGCTACAGGTTAATCATCGGCAATTGGATGTCTAACATTGGAATTTTTACATGTAGTATAGTGAGCCAGCCCACAAAGGATGTTGAACCACTGTCTTCAGCTTGAGAGTCGGACATCCTTTCGATTTGTTTCTTTTTAATTGCAAAATTATCGAGTCAGGTTTAACCTGATAGAGACAATACTAAACTAGCAAGCGAAAGAAACGATACCCAAAATAAGAATAAACTATTTTGGATATTTTGTTTAAGGCTTCTGCAGATTTTGCTTTCATCACTGCTTAAATTGAATTATGGCATTTATGTCGACTATACATCTGTTTTGCAAATACAAATGTTATTTTCAAAGTTTTGTATCGTTCCTCAAAGTTATCGTTAAATTATTCTTGGTATCATTTCGTTTGTTTGTTAGTTTAGTTTTTAGAATACCATTAAAACAAGACATTAACAGACACCAGCATTGAATGAAATAACAGAATGCAAATACCTTACATTGTTGAAAGGTTGTAATAATTATAGTTTATTTATAGAATTGTTTCTAGGTTTCTAATATTAAGTATTGTCACACAGTTTGAGCGGGATGTAGTCCAAACAGTAGCGTCTCCGTCTGTGAACCGGTCGGTCGTCGGATCTATCCTTCTCAGTGGACCTATTTGCAGTTTGGTTTATTTTCCGTGCCAAACAGTGGTCCACAACTGGTTGATCAAAGGCCGTGGTATGTGCTGTCCTGTTTCTGGGAAAGTACTTATAAAATACCACTTGCTGTTTATCGGAAAGTGTAGCCTATGTGGCTGCTGCTGGTTTCCTCTAAATAAATGTCAGAATTACTATGTGATTGACGTCCAATAGCCGAAAAGATAAAAATCAATGTGCTCTAGAGGCGTCGTTAAATAAAACAAAGTTTTCTTTACATATGGGAGGGACATTTTGACCTATTTACCAACAGGAAACTATGTATGTCATTTGTACCCGCTGTGTTATTCCATTATGCTTTTCGTTCGTATCATTTCAATCAATGAAATCAAGCGATTCTAAACATGATATAAGCGAATGCGGGAAGACTAATTTTCGCTCAATTTACTACCCACTTAATTATCCGTTCATACGTGATATATTACAGACCAGTATAAATAAACTTGCGAAATGTGTAAAAGTCACCCAGTTATATATATATATATACTGAACAGCAAAATAAATGCAAATTTAATTTGCAATGTTTGATTGAATGAAAGTTAAACATATTTTGTTGTTGGCTGTTTTGCTTACTGGAAGCATGTGCAGAGAAGTGTAAAGCATGTGAAGCTTTATAAGTTTTATGAATTTTTCATATAATTTCATTTGCTGATCAGTATATTTCTGGTGCATTTAAGGGGACGTTTCGATGAATTCCTCTGGTAGTACTGCATAAGTTTCCTTCTAGTAAAGAAAAGAACGAATTAACAACACTCCATCTTATCCAACTGCCATTAGAGTAGAATCGGGGATAGTTTATATGAGTTTTCCCATATACATGACAGCACATACTACGGACTTTCTCACACCAGTAGGGGAGCAGGATCTAGCTCAAGCGGTAGTTTGTACGTCTATGAACCGGTCAGTGGACCCATTTGTTGGTTGGGCTATTTTCCGTTCCAACCAGTGATCTACAACTGATTCATCAAAGGCCTTGTTATGTGTTGTCCTGTCTGTGGGACGGTGCATATAAAAGACACCTTGCTGCTTATCGGAAAATGTAGCCTATGTGACGACAACGGCTTTCCTCTAAATAAAAATATGTCAGAATAACCATACGATTGACGTCCAATAGCCGATGATAAGATAAAAATCAATGCGCTCTAGGGGCGTTGTTAAATAAAGTAAAGTTTACTTTTGGGAAATGCCACACTGTGTCGCATCAAGTGCGCCTCGTTAGTCTGTAGACTTCTTAAGAGTTTAAAAGACATCCATCATGCAATTTATTTTATTATTCCTATTTTGGTCTTTGCATGTTTTGTGAAAACCTTTTAAATTACAGCATGATACCATGCATACTCATCCAATTCCTGAAGAAGAAAATAACCCAAAAACATCGTAGTTATTATATCTAATCCATTGGCCATCTCATCACATATAATTTATTCTTTTGTCATATGACAGCAGGTGATGACACCTTTCGGAAACCAAATGCCACTCGAACGCAAACAAAACAATGAATACAATAGCAATCTCTACGAACAACATCGACTGACAGGTCTGCTTACTTTATACTAACCTGAAGCACTTAACACTTTGTACAAAATGTATTATCTCTCAGTTTAATGTACTTTTTCATACACTTCCCTGTTTCGCCCACTTCTTCGCCGTTTGTGATCCTAGCATTAATGTCGTTTTCACGTAATGAAGTGTACGAAAGCATTACAGCTCTGCGGCTATGTTCGATATGGGCTAACGTAGACCAATCAATTAAACGTTAAGATATAATTCGATACGAATCATTTCAGTTCGAACAATTGTTTTCGTTTGAGTTGTCTGCATCAGTGGCTATTACGGTTACTGTTGACAAATAGAGACACTATCATTCCATGTCCTGACGATAGTTATCAAAAATATTGCATAATTATGTCAGATGATGATTATCATGTTATATATTGAACAGCAAAAGAAACGCGACTATTTGTTCAGATCCAGTTTAATAAAATTAGACAAAAAATTCATAAAACAAACTTTCTGCGCAGGCTTTACACTTCTTTGTGCATACCTCCAGTAAACCAAACAGCAAATGTAAAAATATGGTTAACTTTTATTCAATCAAACATTGCAAATAAATTTGCGTTTCTTTTGCTGTTCAGTATAGCAAACCATACGCACCCTAATGCACGAAAAACATATTTCAATAAAAAGTATGTGCGATGTATTAAGATGTACTTTAATCGCTTTAGTTTAAAAAAATAAATGCCATGTGAAATGGATGTTAGAATAGGAATTGGGAATATGATAAATAAAAATAAAACGTTAATTGTTCCTCCTTAATTTCCAGTATAAATTCAAAATGGCCACCTCAGCGGTCAACAAACATAAATACACCATAACAACAGTTTCGTTTTCAGTAAGCAAACGACAGGGACGAAGTCCTATTTATTACAACCTTAAATGTCAATCGTTAAATGAGCTCGCATTATATGACGTTACCGATGGTTTGTAGTATACTAGAACACAGAATAGATTGCAACTGATAACGATTACTATTGTGCAGTGTACCCCATGCTTAAGACACGCATTTATATATGGCTGGATTAATGATTGCGGTAGGGGATCCAGGGGGTCCGGACCACCCCTTTTTTCTTTTTCTTTCTTTTTTTTACTAGTGGAAGAACGTGAAAATGAATCATTACTCATCACTTTTGGACGCCTTCCCCACCCCTCCCCTTTCAGATATCCTGCATCCATGCACGGATTGGTTTCAGGTTTAGATGCGAAAACACTTTCGAAAAACAAAGACAAACAAAATAGCCTCATTAAATATTAACAACAGTGACACATCCATCGCAGTTACTTTGCAAATCTTTCAAACCATGAATTTAAAACTAGTTAGATATAAAGACTAGAACAATGTGAACACAAACATACTGTTAGATTAATACCTGTTCTGTATAGACGACACAGACAGCCAAGTGTAATTTCATTTATCTAGATAGCGTTGGAAAGATAAGCGTGAACATACTTTAAAACCAACTAGTCCAGACATATGTATTTACTATTAACTTTTAACACAATAACCTCAAATTAATGGTATAAAAATTTCCTAGTGCTGTTTAAATCACAATTAATCTAGAGGAACTGTTCTCATAACGAAGTACATCTTGAACTGTTCTCATAACGAAGTACATCTTGAACTGTTCTCATAACGAAGTACATCTTGAGGAACTGTTCTCATAACGAAGTACATCTTGAACTGTTCTCATAACGAAGTACATCTTGAGGAACTGTTCTCATAACGA
>JAULBS010127690.1:0-13653 GCA_032355785.1 Symmetromphalus regularis
AACGTTAAAAACGAAAATAAAACATTCGGGCCTTCACAAACGCATCCCCCTAAAGAGAATCCTGCGTACGGGCCTGTATTTAGGGCTTACCCATCGCATTTGGAATGATACATCCGCGCCTTCCCATTGTGGCTCTCTATACAGCACCCAGTCATAGTGCCTATCGTCGCTCGCAATGGTTCTGTGTAACGATAATATTTTAAATGCATAGCAAGAGATGCTTGAAGCTTAATCTGCAATAATACTGATATGAGTGACACACAAAAATTAATCATTTAAAACAATCTTTCCCATATGTTGTAGAGTTGCACTATATCTCGTTCTTAGGAACGTGAGATTTTATTTATTTTGAAATTTAAATTTATAATTTTTTTCTATAGCCAAGATAGGTTTCCATCTACTCGCCCTCGTTGAACTTTCGTGTGTGGTACCATTTTGTTCAGGGTATCTCAGAAATTATATTAGCGATTTTACTAGAATGAAAAGAAAAAAGGTGTCACTATTATTATCGGCCATGTTTCAAGATGGCCGCCCTTAAAATTTACAATCGACAATATTTCTAGTAATCGTCAACATTGAATCACGATCTTGGTAAGTATGTCAGAGTTTATATGGTCCAGGAATCCAATAAAATCATCAATGAGCTTAACAGACATTTTTATGTTTTAAAATAGCATCCAAGATGGCCTTCAAAAAAATAAATAATAATAACCGTCTTCATGAAATCTTCATACACCATCAATATATCAACCCAATTGTTTTATTAATTTTATACATATATAAATAAATATATATATATATACAGTCTGAAGGAAATAAATCATTTAAGTTTGAAACCGAGAATTCAAATTTTGTGAATATTTAAAATTCATAAAGACATTCAAAATTCGTGATGGCTATAACAAAGGAAACCATTTTCATGAAATCTTAACATGCATTCAAAATATTAAACCAGTTTGGGCTTCTTTATTAATGATTCTGAATTAAACATTCAGATTTGAAACAGATCATTTAAATTTAGTCAAAACAATGAACGAAATTATTGCTGAGGTCTTCTAAACTCCAAGATAGCCTTTATAATATGATTGCACACTATTTTAATTTGAGCGCGAAATATTAAACTTTAAAATCAATGTGCTCAAGAGGCGTCGTTAAATCAAACAAACTTTTTGACAGTTATAACCTAACTATGATAGTGCACCTTTAATCGTTCGATGGGCGTGTAAATATTTGAATACCGGTAACTCAGTCTGTTTTGAGATTTTGGCTTCTCCTGTTAATCACTGATCCAAAACCTATTTATCGTGAACGTTTCTTCTGTCTGCTGGTTCTCTAATCATCTGGATAGACATTAAAGTTTTTGTTACTTGAAAATACCTATGAATATCGTATTTGAGTCAATTTTCAAGAACAAAATATTAGTCAACGGGTGAAGAAAACAAAAGAGCTACCATTTTTACTGAATGAAGGGACAGAACTCTTGTCATGATCACTTGTATTAGTAAACCGCAAATTAATTGATCTCTTCAAACTAGCATTCCAGTTATAATAGTGTGTAACCATACTATGAAGTTCTTCGCCTGAATGAAAAAGAAAAGTTTCTTTTATTTAATGACGCCTCTAGAACATTTATTTTCGTCTTATCATCGGCTATAGGACGTCAATCATAATTATGGTCATTCTCACATATTTATTTAGATGAAATCCCACTGCTGCCACATAGGCTACTTTTTACAATAAGCAGCAAGGGGTCTTTTATATGCAGTCCCACAGACAGGACAACACATACCATGGCCTTTGATGAACCAGTTGGAGACAACTGATTGGGACAACTGGTTGGAATGGAAAATAGCCCAAACTGCAAATGTGTCCACTGAGAAGGATCGATCAGACGACCGACAGCTTCAAAGGCAGACACGATACCATTTGAGCTAGATCCTGCCCCTCATTTTCAAGCCCACCACCCCTGTATTGGGGAGTCAGCGCTGTAGTCTACATTTTAATCACTAATTTAAATGCATAAACAATAGTAAGACAAGATCGTTTCGTTTAGCAAACATTTATTTTTCAGTATATATGTTTATACAAGTTACAGAAACCTGCCCAAAACAGCAGATCTCAATTATCTTTCCTCAGCTCTGCTTTTAATATGAAAGCATTGGAAAACATAGGACTAGCTGAAATAGGTACACAGTATCACACATCATTTTAGTCAGCAATCACTATATGAGCAGAATTTTTGGGGGTGTGGGGGGGTGCGAGTAACGACACTACTAGAGCAAATTGATTTATTATTCATCAGCTATTGGATGTCAAGCATTGGGAATTTTAACAATTGTGAGCCAGCATCTAACGGGTTTTTGAACCACTGTCTTAAGTTTGGATTTCTGAAAAGGGGGTGCAAATGTGATGGCTGAATAGGACTGAGGGAAAATGGTTAATTTTCATGTCCTACTCAGAAAATTGTAAAAAAAAAAAAATCTTGAAAAAGGGGGGGGGGGGTCTACTACTGGATGTTCTACCGCCAGACTACAGGCTCTACTATATAATCAGAAAGACACCAACAAAAATGAAATCTGATGCAATTCCCTATTCTCAGTTAAAACAAACAAAAATACCATTATACCAAATATTTCACCTGGATAGTTCATGTATAGTAAAGTGAAAAATAAGTGAAATTTTGGTGAAATTCAGGTTATCAATCGAGAGTTAAAATACTCCCAATCAAACGATTTCTTTTTTCTTTTAATTTTTTTTTTTAATTTTTTTTTTTATACTTTTTTTTAAATAATTTTTTATTATTATTTTTTGTTTGTTTTTTTTGCATTTAAAATAATTTTGGACTACTAGATATATCTGTTTCTAGACAAAGCAGTTATATTACATTTGTGATCACACAATACTGTAGTCAATAAAATAATTTTGGACTAGCAAATGTATTTGTAGACTAAACAGTCATTGTGCATTTATGCTCACATAATACCTAGATATGTAGAACAAATATGTAGATCTACATAATCTTTACATCGAACTATCAACAAAATATTTTTCACCACAGCTTTAATCATTAAAAACAACATTTCAGAATTTTCTTGTTGTTTTTAAATGTTTGGAGTTTTTTTGGTTTTTTTTGGTTTTTTTCGGTATGGGAGGTTTTGAATGGTTCCAACATGCATCATGATTTTTAAAAATTAAAATTCTCAGCACTGCACTGCAATAAAATACGAGTATGAACTAGAAACAAAGCAGGCAGATTGGCAAAAACTACATACAAAAGAATATCATGGACTGATTGCAAAAAACAGTAATGACCAAAATGGTATTTTTGTGAAAAATGAATTTTAAAGTGTCATGTAAAACCGTAACACTTAAAATTCACTGATTCTTTTTTATATGTTAAAATTATTATATTGACATAATAATCAGTATGTAAAATGACATGTCCAAGACCTTTGATTCTGTGCTAATTCTAAGTGAGCCAAAATCGCAAAAATAAAAGTAATTTTTTTTTACTTAAGGACACATAGAGCACATTGATTTTTGTCTTATCATCGGCTATTGGATGTCCATATGGTCATTCTGATGTATTTATTTAGAGGAATCCTGCTACTCTTTCCAGTAAGCAGCAAGGGGGCTTTTATATGCACCGTCCCACAGGCAGGACATACTACGGCCTTTGATGAACCAGTTGTGGACCACTGGTTGGAACAGAAAATGGCTTAACCCGCAAATGGGTCCACTGAGGATTGATCCAATGACCGACAATGAAATATCATGTAATCTCAGAACACTTTTATAATTCACAGATTTTTTTTTACACGACGTCCAAGACCTTTGATTCTATGTGAGCTAAAATGGATGGAACTGTTTTTCGCAATCGGTACTCGATGCGTATTTTACCTCAGAGCTGTCAACAACTCCTTTTAATCCACCTTTAGTAAATTTTGTAAAATATTACATCTATGACATGTATAATAATACTTGCATGGTCAAACATTCATCTTACACAACAATTTAAAGTGACTAAAGTGCAAAAATTAAGAAATTAACAAAAACATTAAAAATATGTAAATATGATGGCGTTCATCATTTTCATTTCAATATAAAACGTATTGTTTGATGAAAACTGGTTTCTCAAACAACTGAAATAATACAGATTGTACATGACTACAATGCAGATCAAACCAAAAGAACATAAATTTGGTGTGCTCAATTTACATGTAGATATGTAAGTCAGAAAAGAAGAAAATGTTTTAAATTGTTTTTCCACGAGTTGCCTCTACTGAAAATAATCTTTGTTCTTACGGGAAGGATCAAACTTAATAACATGGCAATAGTTTTAACACAAAAGGAAATAGAAGAGTCTGTGTGTCATTGTTAACGTCAAGAGCACTAGTGATTACACATCTCATTGTTAAGGTATAGTTAAATGTTTTTCTATTTCTGCACAAGAAAACAAATGTTAAATGATCAAATGTTGATATCCCTTTCTTCTCTAATGACAATTCCTGTTAGCACGTACACACAACACATCATTCAAAATCTGAGCTTTTTTCTTTTCTTTTTTTTAACTACTTGGTTAAGGAATGTTTCCTCTAAAATTTGGTTGGTTAAAATGAAAATAAAACTCCCATATAGATGTTTTTCTTGGTATTTTCAAATTGTTTGATTGAGAAGGAAAGAAACAATTCACTGTACATAAAGATGCAAAATTTATGTTTTTTTATAGTACACATTATTTATTCTTTGGTTCTGCAATGTTAGAGACTGAAATAAGATTTTTTGTTTTGTTTAACGACACCACTAGGGAACATTTTTTTAATCATAGGCTATTAGATGTCAAACATTTGGTTATTTTGACACGTAGTCAAGTGACAGCCAGCCTCCAACAGGTTTTGAACCACTGTCTTCAGCTTGAGAGGCCGATGTCCTACTGCTGGCTCACTGAGGCTCACAGATTGAAATAAAGAAGAAACTTTCAAGTCAAATTTTATTTTTATTTCATAAATTCTGGGGGTTAGTAGATCTATAAACCAAGAGGTAAAAAAAGGAAAGAAAAATAAGTCATAATAATATATATATATATATTACATATATATCACATGAATAAAACTAATCAAAACATATATTACATTTATCACCTTAGGGGCTGTTAACAATTATCAACATTTTCACAAATGCAAAAAGACTACTCTTTTTTTTTCACTATGCCATCCCCCATTTCCCACCCACCCCCACCCCCAAGTCACATCAATTTTTTTTGATTTTGCAACATGATTAGGACAGATATTGGCAAAACCAGCAATAGAAATGAAAGAATTATAATCTATAAAATGTAGTCATCAAGAGTTTCAGCAGATAAAAGCAAACTCTGTTGATTAGGTTTGAGAAAGTGTTCTTCATTCCTATGAAAAACAAATGTTTCATAGGTACACAAACAACAACTGGCACTGCGGCGCATAGCGGCAGACGAAAGAACCAACAGTTTCAATAAAAGCTGGAAGGGCTTTTTGGATCAACATTTTCTTCCTATTTTAAAAGTGTACGCTGGCATTTAACCCGCTCCGCTCAAGTATACGGTTTGTACACTTGTGAAAATGCTGATAATTGTGAACGGCTCCTTAATACAAAATTCAGACAATATAATAAAGCACTCGACAAATACACCTCTCTCTAACAAGTAAACAATCACCGATGAGAAAGTCATGACTTGTCAAATTCTAAACAAAATACAGGGTCACAAATCTAAGCCACAACAACGTGGAAGTGCCAAAATGAATCTTATTCTTCATTACAATTTTTTTGTAATATTTTAGTATATACTACCTCAAATTAAAAGAAATAACATGCACATACCATTAAAATCAGGAGTCTCTACTTTTCTAAAACAGAGGTCTCACGACTGCCCAATAACTTTTCTGGTAGTTCCAACCTAAAACTTAAGGGTTGCATATTTACTCAGTTGCAGAAAACAAGTTACATGTATGCATCATGGCCTAAAATAAATGGTGTCGCATCGCAATTTGTGATGGGAAAAAAACGAACTGCGAGTCAAAATTATCTGTTCAAAGCAAAATACCACTTTTTCTCTGAACCAATGCTACCCGATACGCATCTGTTATGTCTTTATTGAATTGTTCCTTGAGTTCACTACATTACAATAATGTCAATAAATTGATGACACTGCAGTTAGTTCAGTAATTTACTCTCACAAAGCTTGCTAGAAGTAGCCTGTGAATTATTGGAAATTATTGCTACACATTTTACCAAAATTCCTAATCATTTTTTAACACTGGTTAGCAATTTGCTAGTTAAGAGAAAATAAAAATGTGTGCCTTGTGCAGTAAGAAATGTTTGTTCCATCTTCCCTTTTATCTTCATTATACATTGAATGAATTCTCTCTTTGTAGCACTAAAAGGTCCCACTACATTTTACACTCTACCACACTCAGTGGCAGATTTAAAAAATCCATTTGGGTATGGGCAATAATATGATGCCGATTCCTTGGATTCTTTAAGGTTAAAAAAAAATTAATAATAATTTGTTTTAAATGTTTTATAAATTGAAAAATTTGGGGGGTTGGGGCCCTGCCCTAGATCTGCAACTGATATTGCCCTATTTGTTTGTTTATGACCAAGCTGATTATATAACCAAAACATTTTAAATATTTTATTACAAGTTAAAACCTCTGATTGTATCGTTATTTTTGCTTTGAATGTTCTTATTGTTGGTTTCTAGATAACCTTAACACAGTGCCTCTTACATGTGTGTTAGGTACTGTAGAATAACCTTAACACAGTGCCTCTTACATGTGTGTTAGGTACCGTAGAATAACCGTAAGTAAATGGGGCCACTAGAACATTATGTAATGAAAATGCAATATCAGGATGTGACATCATAACATGGCATGAGAATAAAGATGGCAGACATCTAGCATGGTTGTGGTTATGTTACCATATAGAATAGTGTGTTATTGTGGAACCTCACAGTTTGAAAAACAGTTGTCACAAAGGTAGACATATGTGCACATTATTGCATCTAATTTGAGACATTACAAAATCTTTAGAAACATTACAAAACTTTTATTAGAACTGACTGATTTTGGTACTATGAAATGATTACGACGTCGATTTGTTACCCTGAAATATACAAATGTAAGTTGTAAGGTGACTCGATTGTATAGGCTAGATCGTCATTAACGTCAAAGGCCAACTGATGTGCATAGTAAGTATGGTTATTTCTATTATGCAAAACAAATCAGAATTAAATTACTATTAAGTCCAGCTTAAGTCTCATGTTGGGTTTTTTTAGTTACAGGACCCTGCTTTCATATATTAAAATCATTTTTCATTATGTTTTGTTATTTTGGTTTTTTTAAAAACATCAGCACAAAAAATACTGACAACTTTACAACAGCACATACTAAAGTAAAGTTTGTTTTATTTAATGACGCCTCTAGAGCACATTGATTTTTATCATATCATCGGCTATTGGACGTCAATCATATGGTCATTATGACATATTTATTTAGAGGAAACCTGCTGCCGCCATATAGGCTACTCTTTCTGATAAACAGCAAGGGGCCTTTTAATGCACCGTCCCACAGACAGGACAGCACATACCACAGCCTTTTACACTGGATGGAACGGAAAATAGCACAAAAAGCAAATGGGTCCACTGAGAAGGATCGATCAAAAGACCGACAGGTTCACAGGCAGACACGCTACTGTTTGAGCTAATCCCACTCCAACAGCACTTACCTGCTATAGCTAAATCATCTTGCTATGGCACAGTGATAGCAATTTGAATAAAATGAGCATATCACAGAATATATTTATACTTTTGTAATAGTAGTACAATAGTGCCACAAACCAATCAGAGCAGCATTTAAAGCAAGATAGCAGATTTTGAGGGGAGGGGGTTGAGGGGTCCAAATGTGATGAGTGAATAGAACTAGGAAAAAATGGTTAATTTTCACGTCCTTCCACTTAGAAAACGTAAAAAAGGGGGGGTACGGGCCCCCTGGACCCCACCTCTGGATCTGCTACTCATTTACTGTGTAAAGAATTTAGACATGTGCTATTGTGCCCCTGGTGTCAATTAACACTCGCCCCGTCGCCCGAGGCAAGTAAATCCTTAATGACGCTAGTCCCCCGGGGCAGTAGATATTTTTTTCCAATCTTGTATTAAGAATTTGTATTATTTTGAAATACAGGTTACATCTATAATTCGCATTATGGATCAACCCAATTTTAAAATTAAAATGGGGTAACTAGTGATTTTTCATGTGGATGAACAACTTTTTAAGGTTAGTAGACCCTCAGGCAAGTGAAAATAATTTCTTAATTTCTACCACTGTATATTCTTTGTATTTATTTCAAAGCCAAACTATTTCAAAACACGTATTATCTGAAATAATATGAATAACAAATAACTCATGGAAATCTATACTTGTAACAAAAGTTTGCTGATCTGTGTATAATCAAAAAAATGCTTTTAACTTTGTGCTCCGTGTCTGAGGTAGGTTGGAAGCAGCTTCAATCAAAATTAATTATCCTAACGAAAAAACGTTAAAACAATAGAAAATAAACATTTTCAAACACATATTTTTCACTCATCAAATAACCATCAATGTGCATACGACATCAACATATACATCAATAGTGCAGCACTTACGTCAGAATCACTGGTGATACGTGTACACCGATTCACATTATTCACACTTGTGTGGGTGGATCTACCTTCCAGGTGTGACCATTAGGCATTAGACAGGTTCTACAGAATATTCCACACAAACTTAACACAGTAGAATTGGTTTCCTGTTGTCATTAGAAGCCCTGACCCCAAGATTATGAAGTCTGGGTAGAATTTCAATTTTTGGAGGGCACTGCGAGTATTACCTTCGATTTAGTAAGAAAAATTGGGGCACCAAGCCTGGATGGAGAGGCACAAAAGCAAACTCTTTCTTTAAAAGAAGGGCACGATGGCAAGGGCCTAAGGTAACTTACACAACATGGAATGTATGTGAAGGGCACGGCCATCACAACATTTTTCTTGTCAACAACATCTGATTTTTGGGGCACCACAGCAATTAAGAGGGGCGCCCATGGCACATGCACTACATGTTTGTGATGTTATAGTTTCCTAACCACATCATCAAACCAAAACTACACTGAGATTTTAAAGGTATATAATAAACTATATTTTCAAAACGAGAAATTTGCAAATGATTTCCCCCCCCACTGGAACGGGTGTGACAGCAGGTCTCCCAAGTATAATGACTAATACATGATGTTAGGGTTTCTAATCACATCATTAAACCAAAGCTGTGGTGACGTTTTAAAGATATACCCTACAGATAAGACATTTGCAAATGGTTTACCCCTGAAACATGTATAATACTAACAGGTGCAGGTCTTCCTCGTTACAGTGGTAAAACACTGTCTGATCTCTACAGTTCTTTTCCAAATATAGTCAAACCTGTTTTAAGCAGCCAGGTGAGTAAGAAAACATGGACTCTTAAAACAGGTCGCTGCTTAATACAGGTTAAATAATACTAAATTACCCAATTTGGGAGAAAATAAAGGTAACCCTTTAACACAGGTGGCCGTTTAATACAGGTTAAATATTAAATTACCCAATTTGAGAGAAAATAAAGGTGACCCTTTAACACAGGTGGCTGCTTAATACAGGTTAAATAATACTAAATTACCCGATATGGGAGAAAATAAAGGTGACCCTTTAACACAGATGGCCGTTTAATACAGGTTAAATATTAAATTACCCAATTTGAGAGAAAATAAAGGTGACCCTTTAACAAAGGTGGCTGCTTAATACAGGTTAAATAATACTAAATTACCCGATTTGGGAGAAAATAAAGGTGACCCTTTAACATAGATGGCTGTTTAATACAAGTGGTCACATGGGAAGGTTTGACTGTACAATCACTACTTCATCTTTGTAATGTTAGTGTTTCTAATCACATCATGAAACCAAAACTGCTGGGTGAGGTTTAGATGGTATATTCTATAGACCCTCTCCAATGGTCATACCCGTTACAGTGGAAATACCAAACTATTAAAACTAGTGAGGAATCACAGCTTGGTCAAAATTCTCTCTCTCCTCTTGAACAAACATGGTTTTCAATGTTATAATCATCATGACATTCAAAGTAGGGTACAACTTGTAATTCATGCAAACAAATCTTTTTACATGAAAAGCAGTTTTAAATCAATTTGCATACATATGGATGATCTACATCCTCGAATTTTTACAAAAATAATACCAGGTTGTATTTTTAACATTTCTCACGTTATTGTTTGTCCAGAAAATTAATAGGACAACAAATTTACTGTGTATTTTCTAATTTCCAGTCCTCTCCATTTTAGATCAATTGCTCACTGAACTTATACACTCTTCATTCCTTTTTATCCCATTAAATGAGAAAAATGCTTTCCTCGTTTCAAACTTTAACTCCTGGAATAATTTTCACACATTGCTCCTTTTACAGGGTTTCTGCAGACTTCCAAGAATCAAATTTCAAAAGATTTCCATGACTTTTCCAAATATTTAAGGACCTTTTTGCACACAAATCTGTAAAAATATACACATGTATCACATTACCATCAGCTAAAATTGAATATTCTATCTGCATTTTAAAAACACAGGGTTTATACTATTTAGGGAGGAAAACAAATCAAAGATTTTCAATGGTGAAAAAGATGGTTTTCAGGGACTTAATGCATCACAAGAAGTGATCACTTGCACTCTGATAAGCATGATCGAAAAACATCTTGGCTGATACAGAAATTTCAAAACTTTTCATGACTTTTCAGTTTTAACCAAATTTCAAAACTTTTCAAGGCCCTTGAAATATATTTTACGAATTTCTAAATTTTTCCAGGGCCCAGTTGTTCAAAGCAAGGTTAAGCTAACCATGGGTTAGTTAAATATTTCAAAACCAAATTATAAATCACTGCAAATAGTAACTGAAGAGATATGTTGAAACTTAGATTATTATAACCTAATGTATCCATAAATAATCAAATCAGAAGTATTTTTGAACTTTCTATGAAGATATTTTAAAGAGAAATATTCATCTATCCCATGGTTATCTGAACAATGCTTTGAACAACTGGGCCCCAGGTGTTTAATAACTGCGGGAACCCTGCTCCTATTTCTAAATGGAGAGGTCTGAGTTTGCAGAAAGAAACCAAGCTGTGCAAAACAACACAAGCGTGAACAGCAGAGAGACTTGGAAGCTCAAGATAGCATCTGCATCAACTTGATGACCGACTCATATGTGACCATGATGATTGCAGAGTTTGGAAGCTGTCGGAAAAGCTGTGTGGGGAGACCACGGTACAGACCACTCCTTCCCTCTTCTTGCAGAATGAGCGAAAACGTCTGTGTGAAAGAGCGGTACTTGGTACCTTCCTCTCGTAGACGTGTCCTCACAACCTCTGAAAACAAAATCATGTATGCTAAGTTCATTCATAATTCAGCAACCTCTTAAAATAAAATCATCTTTGCTAAGTTCATTCATAATTCAGCAAACTCTGAAAACAAAATCATCTTTTCTAAGTTCATTCATAATTCAGCAAACTCTGAAAACAAAATCATCTTTGCTAAGTTCATTCATAATTCAGCAACCTCTGAAAACAAAATCATCTTTGCTAAGTTCATTCATAATTCAGGTCATGAAAATTAAGAAAGCAGTCATTCCCAAAGATCTAAGTTGGGGGTGGGGGGGGAGTGGCAGTGAGGAAGATGGAGGCGACAGGGATAGGTAGGGTGGCATCAGAAGCAACTAATATTTTTTTTTTTTTTTTACAGTGTTAGATTAGTTCTTGTTTTGAACTTGCAATATACCAAAAAGAAAGAGATGTCTTCATACGTGTTTTTGTGTGGGGGAGTCACTAGGGATGTGGTCTGGGAGCCAAGGGGTTGGGAGCTCAAAATCGTTTGGGAAATACTGGGCTAGAGGGACTAATAACCTAAAGGAGCCGTGAGTCCAGCACTGTAACCACTAGGGGATTCCTCAGAAAACCTAACAGACACTGATTAATAAATGTGCTAGACTTCTGTTACACAAATATTCCTTTCTTTTATGTCTCAAAGCATGGGGTTGTCAGGGGTGATAGACGTAGTTTGTTTACCATGACTAAAGTAAAATTTGTTTTATTTAACGACGCCTCTAGAGCACATTGATTTTTATCTTATCATCGGATATCGGACGTCAGTCATATGGTCATTCTGACATATCTATTTAGAGGAAACCCACTGCCGCCACTTAGGCTACTCTTTCCGATAAGCGGCAAGGGTTCTTTTATATGCACCAACCCACAGACAGGACAGCACCTACCATGACCTTTGATGGACCACTGGCTGGAATGAAAAATAGCCCAAACTGCAAATGGGTCCTCTGAGAAGGATCGATCTGACGACAGACTGGTTCACAGGCAGACAGGCTACCATTTGAGTGACACCCCACTCCCCTTTTACGATGACTAGTATTACTTACCATGTGGATAAGCAATGCATGTTGCGATCGCTTTGGAAACTGAACCGGCAATGGCGATATTTATGAAACTTTGCAAGTCTTGATCTATCCTGTCGTGATTGCTGTATCTTTGCAATCTGGCTTTCAGTTCCTCATAGAACACAAATTGTATCACAGTCTCTGATATGCCAATGTACGAGGCAGTCACGCCTTTATAGAAGCCACCAAGTCCATGCTGTTGGTAAACCCTACGAATACACTTGTGAATTGTCAATTTTCCTTCTCGCCTGAAGAGAAAATTTAATGCAATAACTTTAATCAATAACAATCATTTAATTTTGTGAAAGAAAAAAAATATATATTTAAATAGGATTTCAAAAAAGTACAAAAGGACCACCATAAGCCCAAAATTGTGGATTTCAGTACTCACGGTATGTATGGATTTCATTTGTTTTGGATTTAAATTCCACAAAATACTATACATTTAACTGATTATTAATTTATCATTGATTTGATAGGTGCAAACTGATGTCTGAACCAGTGTTCAAAATACTATGTGCATACATGCAAAAATCTAATAATATTTTCAAAAAATACAGAAAGTTGAACATGTAATAGATTTTTCCCAGTTTATTGTACACTTTGGTGAATATCATTTTTTTTTTTAAACCAAATTCTTCTAAATCAGATAGTTAAATTATTCCCAATCACTGACCAATCAGTTCTGTCCTTCATTATGTTTACATTGATACAATGTAGCTCATTTTAATTTAAATACAATTCTGGTGGTATCAAAACAGAATTATCTCCCTTGAGAAAATCCTAGATTTGCATAAGCAAAATAATGTGGACATTTTGTTGGACACAAGTAGTTATCAGATTAATTATTGTTGTATTTTTTTTATTATTGTATTTTATTGCCTCCAGCTCAATAGGTAATGCCAACCAAGATTGTTACCAGATGAATATTAGGGTTTCACGTTTGAAAAGTAGAGGAGAGCTATAAATCACTCCCCATGTAAGGTTCAGGGGAGCTCTTTTATTCTCCATAATTACACCCCTACAGAAGTGATGGGAGTTTTTTCCTTAAAATCAATTGAATGATTCAATTGATTCAGAATCATTGATACATTTGGCCAGAGTCAATAAT
>JAULBS010127701.1:0-13652 GCA_032355785.1 Symmetromphalus regularis
TCCATAGTGATATTTATATATACAGTTGAATGTACAAACATTTTTGCAGAGGCCATTAAGTCACCTGTCCAAAGTGATATTTATATATACAGGTGAATATGCACACATTTTTGCAGAGGCCATTAAGTCACCTGTCCATAGTGATATTTATATATACAGGTGAATGTGCAAACATTTTTCCAGAGGCCATTAAGTCACCTGTCCATAGTGAGAAACTGGATTCAGAAAATTAAATTTGAGAAAGGGGGTTCTCAACCTGAAAACCATCACTCCTGAACACATGTGAATTATTACAATTCTATGAACATTTTCCTAAATGATAAAGTACTGTTAAAGCCAGTACTATAAATATTATTAAACAAACATGGATGTTCTCTCCTTTATACATGTATACAAAATATATAGACCTATTAATTTTGTTTTAGTAAAATAAAGGATAATAAATCACACTTCTATAAAGATATATTTATTAGAAAATAATTGCAAGTTTATACAAAAGAAAATCATTTATAAAGATATTATTTTATTAGTTTTAAATAAAAAAAAACAGACTTGGTCAAGTGAATACTTTATTATGATTAAATAAAAAAAAATTCTACATATTAACATACTAATTATTTACAAACATTTACACACAATCATAAATAAACTCACCAAATGGAGACTTGGCTATTGTTCCTTCCACAAGTTCTGCTGGTTCTCCGGTTCCAATCTCATTCTCTGCCGAAACTCGGAAGAAATATTCATTACCCTCTTGAAGTTTCTGAACAGCATATGTTCCTGCCGTGCTGTTAGTTTTGTCGACTGGCATCCAGGTGTTGCGTTTAGCATCACGCTTCTCAATCACGTAGCCAGTGATTTCACAACCACCAAGACTGGCAGGAGGTTGCCATGACAACACAACAGAATCCTTCATGACCTCGATTACCGAGAGTTTAACTGGTTTTGATGGTTTGTCTAAAAATATTAATAATTTATCAATGAAACAAAACATATATTTAAAATTTTGTATCGTGAACATTTAAGTGACGTATAAGCCTGTGAAAATTGAATGAATGATAGTTTTGTTCATGTTAAGCTGTTATTGTACAAATTCTTTTTTATTTTCATTTATTTTATGTTTTATAAATCGGTCATGCAAAATGAAATAGGTTACCTAATTTTATTTTGCATATTTTGCTAGTAACAGACCCAGGCCAGATTGGAAATGAAGGCCCACATTTCAAACTGCTTATTAAGCATTTTTATGATCAGTGCTAAATACTTGAGGGAGTAGGCACCCCCAATGCCCCCACCCCATCTGTCTTGACCTGACCATATTGTAAAATGTACCATAAAACATATAAAAACCAATTATAATAGAGCCTCAAATGGTTTCAAAATACTTCCTACCTTTAACGAAAATCTGGAAATCTGCTTCTGCTCTGCCGACGACATTCTCTGCGACGATGGTGTAAACGCCGGTGTCGTCTAGCACAGCATTCTTGATGGTGACCTTGCTGAACTCTTCATTTGTCTCAATGCTGATTCGCTCCATCCTCTCAAGGGGTTCATCGTCGATCAGCCACGTGACGTCTGGTGACGGAATACCACTCACATTCACCTGCAGTATGAGGGTTGATCCAGCCTTGACGGTCTGCGAGCTCTTCAGACGGTTGTCATACTCAAGTGCAGGGTGACCTGGAGAACCATGTATTGCACTTTAATGTATAAAATATACTGAGCAGCAAAAGAAATGCAAATTTAATTTGCAATGTTTTATTGAATAAAAGTTAACAATATTTTGATATTGACTGCTTTGCTTACTGGAGACGTGCAGAGAAGTGTAAAGCACGTGCAGCATGAGTTTTATGAATTAAAACTGGATATGAACAAACATTTGTGGGTTTTTTGTTGTTCAGTAAAATGTTTCATGGATCAGTTTGGATACAAGAAGTTTCATAGTATGTAAAATTATCTTCATATCACATGAAAATATTAACATGTCTGGATTTTAAAGCCATCTTGAACAGTTTTTATAGATTGATTGTTTTGTGCCGAGTATCATCGTTGGATTCGTCATCAAATGTTTCCTCCTCAATGTTTATACTGCATCATCTTCTGGACTTTAAACCTCCATATTTATTGTGATTACAGTTTCTGTCTGAAACCAGTACTAATGATTGTTCAAACCAGTATCAGTGAATGAACAAGAATATCATTATTAAAATATCAGTTGAAAACAGGCAATGTAATTTTGTTCTTTTTATAAAAGATGTCGGATAATTTGTTTCATCTTACATTTATAAAAACACTTGATAAACCAGTTGTGGACCACAGGTTAGTGTGATATTCACCTTCCCAATGAGCCTTACAGACCACTCACTCTGGGTTTGAGCCAATACCAAGATTAAAAATTCAATGGCTCTATTGATATTTGATCCCAGTACTTATCGGCAGTAGGTCCAATAGCTTAACCACTGCACTACATTTATAAACAACTTATCATAACAACATATATACTTACAATGGACAACAAGTCCTCCTTCAGTCTTCACTTTACCAAGAGGGTTGGTTGCCTCCAAACGATAACTTCCTGTGTCTCCAGGCTCGGTCTTATGGATAACAAGGGAGGCAACTTCGTCTTCATAGCCCATCTCATACTTGGCACTCTTACGAATTTCTTTTGTTCCTTTGAACCTGAAATTATTTGAAAATACAACTTAAAGGATATGGTTAAAAAATCTTAAAATCAGGTAATTTTAATAAAAGGATTATGTATGTAATGACACCCCGGCACACTTCATTTGTGAACATAACCTATTTTGACTGTTTGGTGCTATATCATTCAACAAAGAAAATGATAATGCATTCAAAACACTTGATGATAATATTATCTACAAAGTATTCCAAACCTATTACTATTTTGCTTTGTGGAAAATATAAACTATTTTATATGTACACCCTTCTGCAATATTAACATATTTATTTTCAACATATATTTCAGGACTTGGTGTTTGATTGGAATATAATTCCTGTAATAATGAAATTTTCAATTTTTTTTAAATATTTAATTTTAGAAGATAAGATTTACATTATTTATTCATATCAAATTCTGAATTAGTGACATGGAACACATTCTAAAAAAATACATGATAGAAAAAAAAGGATTTTCTTTAATTCTTTTGATGTAAAGTTGTGGAATTTAAATAAATTCTGATACGATCTGATGAAAAAAAATATATTTATTTCAATTTTACTTATTTTTCTATTATATAACATAGTTAAGGGATTAAAGTGTTAATGACAAATTTCTAACCATTTGATTTCTGCTTCGGGTTCTCCACAATCAACATCACATTCCAAAATGGCATCTTTCGGCATGACGACTGTTTCATCTTGAAGTGGTTCCAGAATCAATGGTGGCTCACCAACTACAAAACAAAAAAAAGAGTATTTTTTAGAAATGTTTCTCTATTTAAACAGACACTGCACAATAAAAGGGTTAATTTACCTACCTATACATGTAGTCCCTATACCTTTAAATAGGGTTAATTTACCTACCTGTAAGTTCAATATCTTTAACTGGTGCTGTCAGAGGAGACACAGGATAAGAAGGGTTAATTCACCAACCTATTGGTTCAATAACTTTAACTGGACTGTAGGAGACACAGGATAAAAAGTGTTACCTACCTATTGATTCAATAACTTTAACTGGTACTGTCGGAGGAGACACAGGATAAAAAGTTGTACCTACCTATTGGTTCAATAACTTTAACTGGTGCTGTAGGAGACACAGGATAAAAAGGGTTAATTCACCTACCTATTGGTTCAATAACTTTAACTGGTGCTGTCGGAGGAGACGCATGTCCGACTCCAGCCTTGTTCTCAGCACTGACACGGAACTCGTACTCTGCATTCTCTCGCAGGTTTGTCACGCTGAATGTCGTATCAGGTACAGTTGTTGTTTCATTGGCTCTCAGCCAGTTGAACGAGCTCGCTCCACGATACTCAACTACGTAGTTGAAGATAGGAGCACCGCCATCTGACTGAGGTGTTGCCCATTTGAGGGCAACTGATTTCTTGTCTGTTCCGGTGATTTCTGGAGTTCCAGGAGGACCTGGTACATCTGTGTGGAAAATAATAATTAATAAATAAATGTCATGATATTATAACAATTGGACTTTATTCACAAAACAACTCTATACAGAAACCCTATATTATTCTACAACACAACACCACCCCAACTCAAAACATTGATTTTGATTCTTACTTCAAAGTCTTTAGTTCATTTTTCATACGGCAGTTGACATTTTTGACTGGGTTTGATTTTATTAACAAAACATCTTTATATGGAGACCCTATCCCATTATACACAACACAATACCATCCCAACACAAAACATTAATTTTGATTCTTACCTTAATGGTTTTTAGCTGAGATTTCATGATAGATGATTTTGTTGACTTGGTTTGACTTTATTAACAAAATATCTCTATACAGGCACCCTATACCATTATACATAACACAATACCACCCCAACACAAAACATTGATTAAAACATTGATTTTGATTCTTACCTTAATGGTTTTTAGTTGAGATTTCCTGATAGCTGATTTTGTTGACTGGGTTTGACTTTATTAACAAAATATCTCTATACAGGCACCCTACACCATTATAATACCACCTGAGCCCAAAATACTGATTTTGATTCTTACCCCAAGGGTCTTTAGCGAGAATTTCTGGTGATGGTTCACTTGGTTCACTGGGTCCAACTTTGTTAACGGCAATGATTCTGAACTGATATGTATTATCTTCAACCAGCTCTTTGACTTGCATTGATGTTTCTGGGACAGTGTCTTTGTTCACTTGTAACCAACGAGGGCTGAATCCCGACAACCGTTCCACATAGTAACCAATCACTGGAGAGCCACCATCTTTTGTAGGTGGTTGCCAGGTTACCATAGCAGAATCTTTGAGAACATCTGAAACTGATGGTGCTGCTGGTGCTTGTGGTGGATCTAACAAAAGTATAATATGAAATAAATTTAAAATGTACTTACTACTAAAAAAAATGAATTTTAGTAAATGTTGAGTTTTTCATGTTTTTTCTGTCATTTGATTTTAGATATATTTTATTATCAAACATTCCAATATAAATGATGTAATATTTTACCATATTGTGATTATAGTGATTCAATTACTGAAATGATTTCTGGCTCTGTTTTCAACTAGTTTCAATATAATAAATGAATAAACAAAACAAAATAGTGATGGTGTTTTAAATGATAGACTTTAATAACAAAAGAACTAAAGTTAAAGATCACAGACCCCTATCTTAATTTGAGCAGACACCCAGAAAATACAGAGATTTTTTTCAACTAGTTTCGGCATAATGATCTTAATAAACTAGTAAATACTAATCCAATAATAAAAAATTACCGAAAGGACTTTTAGCAGTGATAGTTTCTGTATCAACTGGTTCACTGACACCAATCTTATTCTGTGCAGATACATGGAAGATGTACTGATTGTTTTCAACTAGTTCTGTTATAGTGAACTCGAGGTCAGAAGTCTTTTCAGCAGGATTCCAGGATCGTCGGGAGGCTTCTCTTCTTTGAATAATGTATTCTGTAACTGGTTTTCCTCCCTCATCTTCAGGAGGCTCCCACCTCAGTGTGACTCTGTCCTCAGTGATGTCATTAACTGTCAAATTCTGAACTGGTGTCGGTTTGTCTGCATTTGAAAAAAACGTGGAAAAATATAAGAAATCATAATTAATTTTTCAGTTCTACACTGGGATTTTGGTTTTTATAATTTAATTTATATATTGGACCAAAAAATTATAATTTAATAGGTAATTCTTATAGAAACATTTAAAAATAATTTGTTGAAAAATGATGGCACACTTTGCATTGATAATAAAACATAATCAGGGCTATCTTAGAAATATTTGAGCCCTAAGGCACAGTAATTACTGGGGTCCCTAACCCTCCCACTAGCCTTTTATGAATCTTAATTTTCATTTGTCAAATTGAATTTCAGGGCCTTAAAAATCATGCAGCCTCCAGGCAACTGCCTAGTGTGCCCATGCGATAAGATGGAACTGTACATAATTTATATATCTCTCAAGCCTTGCTGTTATTTTATCATAGACACAAAAGGGTTAAAGTCTACATACCTAGAACAATAAGCTTGATGGTGACTGTAGCTTTGCCATTAGCATTCTCCAGGGTTACAGTGTAGTCTCCGGTGTCTGTGCGGATCACGTGACTCAGCCGAACTGTTGTCATGTTAGTTATAGTCTCTGCCTCCATCCTCTTCTTGTCAGGAAGATCACCATTGTTGAAAGACCACAAAACTTTTGGCTGAGGATTGCAGGTGAATGGAACTTCAAAAGCTGTCGACTGACCGACATGCAAGACAATTGTCTCCTCATATTTTTGGTCAAGGAAGAATTTTGGAGGAGCTGAAAAGAAAGATTAAGTATTTTAATATTCTACTCAAAACAATATAAGAGTCACGTTATATTTTTGATGACATTTTTGAAGTGTTCAATGTATTTTGAATTAAAGTAAAGTTTGTTTTATTTAATGACACTGCTAGAGCACATTGATTTTTATCTTATCATCGGCTACTGGATATCAAACATATGGTCATTCAAAGGCTACTCTTTCCGATAATCAATAAGGTCTTTTACATTAACTTTCCACAGACAGAACAGCACATACCTTCACTTTTGTTGAACCAGTTGTGTACCACTGGTTGGAATGGAAAATAGTCCTAACTGCATATGGGTCTACTGAGAAGGATCGATCCGATGACCTACCACCTCACAGGCACAGGAATGGGAAAGATTGCCAATAATAATATATTATTTACCTTCGACAAATAGGCCAGCTTCACTCTTCTTGCTTTTAGCCTGGATTGAGTAATCGCCTTCGTCTTCAGCGGTCACGTCATGGATGATCAAACGATGTACACACTCCTCATGTTGAATCTCATACTTGTTGCCAGGCAACAAGGCTTCAGTGTCTCGACTCCACTGAACAAGAACATGTGGTCTCGAAAGTTCTGCTTCAAAGACAGCCGTCCCTGGGATTTGGATAACATCAACATCTTCAAGTTTACGAACAAAATCAACATCCAGTTCTGAAATAGAAATATAAAATCTGAGATATACAATTGCTGCTTCAGAACCAAAAGGGTGTAAGTCTGGGTTTAGCACTGGAATCACTGAATGCCCCTAAGTAAGCCGCATCTTATGCACAAGGGGTGTATGTAGGTTTCTGAAGCTACCCTACATTTATCTTGAAATCAAAAGATATTCCACATAAAACTTGTGTCTAGGTGAGAAACAGTTTTTAGCCCTTTTCTCCATTACCAGCTACACAAACATACCCCCTTTATCATTTGCTAAACCAGTTGTGGACTAATTGCTGGAATCACAAATAGCTCATGGTCTACTGAAATGAATTAATCTGATTCAGAATAGTACTTTAAACAAAAAATTAATCCAAATTTATGTCATGTTTGTTCTCATATTTGTACAATAACACCAAAAATGTTCAATCCAAGTAAAATAATGTATTAACCTTTTACGACAACGTTTGCTTTGGACTCAACGTCACCAAATTTGACAGAGTATTGTGCTTTGTCTTTAAGCTCTGCATCAACAACATTCAGAATGTGTTTGGTGTCTTCAACTGTAACTTTATTGCGGTCGATTGGTTTGATTTTGACACCATCCTTGTACCATGCAGCAACTTGTTTAGACTTGGAGATGATGCATTCCAGCGTGATTGTCTCCCCTTCTTCAACTGTGACATCACTAAGGGGAGTAATCATGAGCAATGGTTCTTCTGTAAAAAAAAAAGTGGTAATATTTTTTATGTTTTTATATAATGGATGACATGTTATTTAACTATTATTATTACATAATATATGTACAGTAGAACCTCAATTTACCACCCACTGTAGTACCAATGTGATTTTAGCGTAATATCGAGTTGCCGTTAAAGTGAGGGTGCCAAGGATGCGCCACCAAACATTTTTGTCATGTAATCATCAGAGCGGCTTTTTTGTCTTGTACCGCTACTTCTTTGAACTGCAGAATCACTGCAATGACAACTAACTAACACAGTGGTATTGTCAATCATTAGACAATAACGAAAGTAACAACTCGTGATGAGCTTAATTATGACCAATATACTCTGGTCGAGACGCTTGATTACAGGTAATTGAAGCATTGGCGATAGAATTGAGGGGAGTGTAACATATAAAATGCGTTTTGTTCAAAAACATGTTTGGCGGATGGTGGATAGCGAGGGTTGTGCTAAATAGAGGGAATTAACAAAGAAAACAAATGGTAGTTGGAAGAAAGTTGGCGATACGAGAGGTTGGCTAAAATTGAAATGTGGAAAAATTTAATATTCTACCAGCATAAAAAAACGGGGTTTATACTCTTTAGGGAGGAAAAAATCAAGTCTTTCAATGGTGAAAAAAATAGGTTTTCAGGGACTTAATATATCACAAAACAATATAAACCATCACTGTTCACCTGAGAAAGTGTGTCCACTGAAGAAAGACAAGTTCCATTAGAAACATTCCACAATCTGATGTGACGATCCGCAGTTCCACCTCCACTGGCCAGCAGTGTGGGTTGCCATGGACACCAGGCAAGGGCCTGTAAAAGCAACAATATTAACATCTGGGAAGTCAAAAGAAGAAAGTTTGAAAACTGACTGCATGAGCATAAAAACATGAGCAAAGCTAATAAAAATATTTTTTTAAATGGTCTAAATGACTACCAAAAGGTTAGAAATTCAAAAAGTTACAACCCTGTAACATACATTTAGAGCATAAGAAACAACTGGATCTCAAAACATTTGAAATATATTTCTAGCCCATTTTTCGGAAACACAAAACATTTTTAAAGATTTTATAACAATTTATTACCGAATTGTATTGTTGGAAAAATGCGGATCTGAGAGTGTCGAATGTAAACACCCTGTAAATGGTTAAAATGCTACGTGACAGTATATTTTCTCTGAGTCATAGTTAATGGCAGGCATCACACTGTAAATGTGTATACTGGCCCAGTGGTTTGAAACGTTGTTTCTATAAGGGATTTACCGGACTCACAAAACCTTTGTAAAGGACACAATAAAAGGTCATCTGGACCCCCAAATAAAATCAGACAGATTCAAAACTGTTTTGGTTATATAATCGACTCAGTCATGAATTAACAATAGTGGGTGGGTTGGAGGTGTAGTGGGACATTTTAGTGCCATAAAAAAGAATTTATTCAATATAAAACCGATACAAATTAAGACAGAATAAATATTATTTCTTAATGCAAAACCTGTTTTCTGCAACTCTTGACTAAATTGTGGACCCTTAGGTTTTAGGTTGAGACCAGGGACCCCTCTTTTTTAAAAGCCAGGTAAACCCCTGTTCTATTACTTATAAACATTTTTTTTACTATGGTCGACAATGTGGTTTTATTTTGTCCAATTATACCTTCACTGCGGCCTGGTGATGTGTGAAAGAATAAAGGGGCTGATCACAATTCCCAAGCTGATTGTCCCACAGATTGAGAAGGTTGTCATTGCCACCACTAGCAAGGAATCGACCGGACGGAGACCAACTCAGGCCACAGATTTCCTGAGTGTGGTGAGTTAGACAGCCAACATGGTGATCTGCAACACGAACGTCATGGTGGTGGATTTTCCCCGACCGACTTCCACTGAAAACAAAATAGTGACACTTCCAAATTCAGCAATCAAGCATCAACAGAAACTAAATCTACAAAGCTGCCAACCTCCGAGATCCAGAATTAGTAATCAAGATGGGAGGACGATTCAGGAGGGGGGACAAGGGGTGTCACTGGATAGGCGGGGGCAATGGCGCATAGCCCCCTGAAGCTGAAGCATTTTTAACTTTCTGACAGGAATGTGTACAGAACTCCTTGGCAAGAAGAATCAATAAATGAAAACTGCTCCTTGTACTTCAGCACAAAGCATTATTGGGATTTTTTTTGCTTTTCGTGTGACATGTACTTGTCAACGCCGTTTTGGTTGCAAGAAGACTGTACTTTGCACCTGCGGGAAACATTATATCTGAATCGGAAACTGGACAGGAATTCGGAAAAAAATGTTGATAAAATATATTTTCATGCTGGTAATTCAAAATTGTAAACATTATGAAAAAATCGTAAGGGATGGCAGTTATGAATCTATATATTTTCAAGACGTTGAGTCACCAATTGTTTTATTTCTGATATTTTATTTGATGCCCGCCTGTGCAAAACATTATATCTGAATCAGAAACAACAGATCGGAAACTGGACAGGAATTCGGAATTTTTTTTTTTTAAATGCACTTTCGTACTGGTGATTCAAAATCATAAATATTACAAAAAAATCACAAGGGTTGGCAGCTATGAATATGTATATTTTCATGACATTGAGTAACTAATTGTTTTATTTCTGATATTTTATTTGATGCCCATGGCAACCCTGTTAAAACTGCCATGCAATATAATTTTCATTTGTATATAAGAACAAAAACAAAAGATAGTATTAATTATTAAATTAAATTTCCAAGCTCAAACTTTAAGATTTATTAGATTATTGGACAATCCTTACATTAAAAAAACACTTCATACCTTGACAAAACATAAGAGTTCCAACAAAGGGATCCAACTCTAGCTGCATGACCAGTCATAATTCTAAGCTGTTTTTCTTGAGCAGCATCCCAAATCTGAAAAAGAAAAGGTTTAAATTTGACTGTTAAAATAGAAAATTTGCATAAGTTGTAAATATGACTTATAAATAATGTCTCTTAAATAAAAAACTTGTGTGGGCTATGCCAGGAATTATACCGACAAAAAATGTTTTTTAAGGAATGATGTTGCCTCTCATGATTAGAAGAAAAATAGCTTTCACACTACAATACGCCAGGCATAGACTAAAATGTCTGTTCAATGTGAAGAAGCTACCACACTCTTCTTCTTCCTTAGCCTTTGCTGTGTTCAGGACAAAATTGCTAACTAGACTAGATTTTGCACTTCATGGTAAACCCAATGAGAATGTTTGGAACCGGTGAAATTGCTACGTAGCGATCACGTATGCTAGCCTATCGTTAACACAAGGCTGATGCATTAACACCACATGCATTCATGCATAGAGAACATTAAAAGAAACAAATTTATTTTTTCTGTTTTTATTTATTTATTATTATTTTTAAAACTTTTTATGGACTACCATGATTGTATGTACAAAAAAAAAAATTGTGTGCACAATTATGATAAGACAAGAACCATTTAGGGATGAAGTATAAACTTCCAGTACCTGTACAGATCCATCTTGTGACCCAACCGCGAGAATGGTTCCCTCTTTGATCCATGACACACTGGTAACTGGCTGTTCAGATAACTCCAAGAGATGTGCGATCGTCCCAGTCTCCGCATTCCACAAGTAGACTGCCGACCCAAGTGCCACTGCCAGTAAATTGTTAGAGGACCAGTCTAGCAAATCGAGATCTGAGCAAGAAAATCAAAACATGTTAGCAGATATAATGCATTCATTATCAACCAAACACTTACATTACTTACACATGTACAGTAGGGGTGCAACGATAATTTGGTATATTACAATACTTGCCGAGTGCAATACATACCGCGATATGGTTCTGTGTATCGCGATTTATTCTACCTAATAAGTATCCATCTAATTATCTTATAAAACCTATGACAAAGACAGAAAGTAATAAAAATAAAACTATATTAAAACATCATGTTTTTTTTAATGTACTTTATGCAACAACACATCACTTGTACCCCCAAAATTAGACACTGCATCCCATGGGACTCATAAAAATATCAAAAATGTTTTTATTACACAATCGGTTAGTCATAAATAAACAAAAAAACTAAGAATGCAATTTTCTTTCTTAATACATAACCAGCTTTCTGCAATTCTTGAGTAAATTTGGGTCCGTTAGGTTTTAGGTTGGGATCCCAGAGAAAAACACCCAGACAAGTCCTAGGAACACCTATTTAAAAAAAGCTAAATAAACCTCTGCTATGTGATTTTCACTTTCAGGAATTTATCCAGGATTTTTCACCAGGGTTCTATGGCTGAAGGGATTGGGAAAATTAATGCAATTTTAGTTATAATTGGGAAGTTTTTTTCACACCACTGAATTTATGTAATTGTAATATTATATTTATTAACAAAGTTGGAATTTATAGTCCAGAAATTGGGAATTTTCAGAGCCATTTGCCTTTGGGAAGGGGCCAATGTTCGGTACTGTATAAAGCCTGGATAAATCCCTGACTTTAATACCTAATAAAGATTAACTAACAGTAATCGTCCATCAACTCAGGGGCATCGAGAACGCGGTCAGCTTGGTTCGGAATGTGTCGGGTTATCCCCACACTGGGAGTCTGACTCTTTGTAGTGCTGTACAGAACCCTCAAATTGTTCAGATGACCTGAATTAAAAATAAAAACATTTCTCAAAGAACATAAAATTGTTCAGATGACATGAATTAAAAAAATAACATATTTCTCAAAGAATATTAAATTGTTTAGATAACTTGAATTAAAAAAAATATATATTTCTCAAAGAACCATTAAAGGCTGCCATTGCAACAATGATAATAAATATATTTACTGTATATTCCCTATTTAATGCCCTCGGGTTATGCTGGGTTAAGTAATTTTTATTTGCAAAAATGGTCAGGGGGATGTTAATTACAGTGGAGGCATTAAATAGAGAATATGTGGTATTTATGGAGAAGAGGTTGCAGTAAGTACATGCATTGATGGCACCAGTTTTTTCTCTCTATGATTCAATTTAAACAAAAAATGGGGTAAGTAATTTTTATTTTGAAAAATGGCTGGAGGACATTAATTACGGAATATAGGGAATAACAATCACTAGTGTGTGCATTCATTACACATTTTGGATACTACAGCAGTCATCGATTTATGCTGGGGTAAGCCATTTTTATTTTGAATAAAGACCTGTGGGGGGGCATTAATTAGGGAGTGGGCGTTAAACAGGGAATATACGGTAGTAACAATCACCTTGCTCAGCTGGTACAGCTTTAGTTTTGTAAGACAGGAGTTTGTAATTCTGTGGATTATTTCCACTGGGAAGAACTGTATCCAGATGCTGTTGATAGTAATTGCTGTCTCCCTCTTTAGGTTCTACATTTTCATCACAGTTTGTGACTGCGTAATGACACATATCCACGTCAGTGGTAGCACGGTTAGGAATGAATCTAAATAATGAAGAAAACAAAACAGTATGTACTTTTTTCAAAAAGTATTCAGGAAAGGAATAGAGGGAATCGCATGGGTGTAAGCAGAAACTTTTCTAAAGACAGAAAGGCGAACAATGGAGCGTAGCAGCAATCAAAAACAATCGAAATATAACTTATTATATTTCTAAAAGATGGAATTCTGTCTGGAGATGGAAATTTGACATACATGGAATTGGTAGAGCTGGTTCCACTTAGATGATGGTACCTAAGATTTGCAGATTACATGAACTTCGGAAACATCTTTGTATATATATATATATATATATATATATATATTTATTACCCATATGGGCTCAAATATACGGTGCAAGATATTTTTGATAATTGCACAGTGTGCAG
>JAULBS010127712.1:0-13652 GCA_032355785.1 Symmetromphalus regularis
TGTTCAAATATAACAATGATCTAACTAGCACTACAATAACAGGTCTTAACTGTTCAAATATAACAATGATCTAACTAACACTACAATAACAGGTCTTAACAGTTCAAATATAACAATGATCTAACTAGCACTGTAATAACAGATCTTAATTGTTCAAATATAACAATGATCTAACTAGCACTGTAATAACAGGTCTTAATTGTTCAAATATAACAATGATCTAACTAGCACTTTAATAACAGGTCTTAACTGTTAAAATGTAACAATGATCTAACAAGCACTGCAATAACAGGTCTTAATTGTTCAAATATAACAATGATCTAACTAACACTACAATAACAGGGCTTAATTGTTTAAATATAACAATGATCTAACTAGCACTGTAATAACAGGTCTTAACTTTTCAAATATAACAATGATCTAACTAACACTACAATAACAGGTCTTAACTGTTCAAATATAACAATGATTTAACTAGCACTGCAATAACAGGTCTTAATAGCCCAAATATAACATTATGATCTAACCAACAGTGCAATCACAGGTCTTTCTAGACAGTTCAAATATAACATTATGAACCAACTAGCAGTGCAATAACAGGTCTCAATAGACTGTTCAAATACAACATTATCATCTAACTAACAGTAACAATGCAATAACAGGTTTTATTTGACAATTCAAATTAAAAACTATGATATAACAGGTTTTAATAGAGAATTTAAATATAACAAAAAACATTCAAAAATAATACCTCAATAAACAAAAAATAAGACTTAAATATATAAATAAAAATAATAAAATAAATAAAAATATTAAATTAAATAATTTGGAAAACTTGTTTCAAAAATCAAATACAGCTTATGTTTTGTCTGTTATTCCAGACTAGAAGTTCAGTTTATAATTAGATCACCCAAAGCCATGTGAAATTCAATCCATGGACGACAGACAGTTGCTCGATTTCTATTGATATTCTGCTGGTATATTTTTTCCATATATAAAATATGAATGGTATTTCCTCAAGGACATGAGAAACTGGAATGAGATTTTATCCATTTTGACACGTTTACTTCCAATATTATCCAATAAATATGAGATCAGATTACGCATGTTCAAAAGTCACGGGCCGTCTCCAGAGGGTAAAGTCAATCTGGCTGGTTATCTTCGTTAAGTTAAAGTCTAAAAGTACTGAGCAGAATTCGGTCTGGATACTGCCAAAATAACAATCGCAAAAATTTGAAGAGTTTGGGTAGGCCATTTAGTATTTAGCTAATAAAATATTATTTTAGAAGGATAAAAATAACAATTACAAATTTGTAAAGTTTGGGTATGCAATTTAGAATTTTTTGCTAATAAAATCTATTTTAGAAGGATAAAAATAACAATTGCAAATTTGAAGAGTTTGGGTATGCAATTTAGTATTTAGCTAATAAAATATTTTAGAAGGATAAAAATAACAATTACAAATTTGTAAAATTTGGGTATGCAATTTAGTATTTAGCTAATAAAATATTATTTAAGAAGGATAAAAACAACAACTGCAAATTTGAAGAGTTTGGTTATGCTATTTAATATTTACCTAATCAACAGGGGTAAATCCTAGGGGCATATCCTCCACACTTTTTGGACAGGGGTGATTCCAATATAATCATTCCTTCCCCCTTTTTGCTTCAAAAAATTGAAATTAAAATGCATATCTAATAATCTTTTCCATTATTTCTCTTTATTGTATCAGTTTAACACTTAACCATGTGGTCTTAGTACAAATATATCCACTAACAGGAAGCGATGTTTGCCCTTGCTAATAAAATCATATTTTAGGATACTTTTGTATAAAATGTTTTAATGAAATGCCACAAATATCTAATAGTAAACATTTATATATGCTCTAACTAATCATTGGCTAAAAACTTTTTTTTTTCCAGCTATTTGTATAACACTGCTGCACAGACCATTTGTTTGCAAATATATGCAAAGAATTTCTTTTAATTACATATATATATATATACTTTCTTTGTAATGTCTGGTTAATTGCATAAGAAAATGTAGAAAACTTTCTTTTTTCTTTCTAAGTACCAAAACCCATGGTGGATTTTAACCCTTTTATCAAATAATCACAAAATGACCACAAAGCAAGTGTAACCATATACTATTTTTGCATCTGTTATAGCATTCAGTTTACATGATCAAAAAATTCCTTACTACATTGAATATTTGTGATCACTATTTGATAAACATACTTTGATCTTATACCAGATAGCATAAGAGTAAATGGCCATTTCTGATAAAGGAATAATCGTGTTAAATGCATAAAATATTTTGGCAAATTTCCTTTACAATTAAGAGGATACAGATGTATTTGTCTGGTGGTTTAATTGAGAGGAATCTGCAATCATGCATTTTCTTGTTTTATGAATATCAAATTCTCTTCATTTCGAATGTTACTGGTAATGGATCCCGGCTACCATCTAGTCATCGCTAATTACGGCTGTTAATGATTGTCATTATTGTTGATGCTTTCAGTTGACCATGAAAACTTTAGACCCATTACTAGTAAATGCATGTTTTATCATAAAAAATATAAGCCTATTTTATCGTGACATAGAGCTTTTATATTATTTGCATGAAAATTGGAAGCTATGAAAATAAAGGAAAGGAAGTTTGCTTAATAACACCTCAGAACATTATTTAATAAGTACATCAGCTGTTACTTGCAACAGATGTCAAACACATGTGATGTGATCTGTAAAAGACATTCCACTATTGCCACACAGGATACTCTTTTCTATTATAACAGCAAAGGATCTTTAATATATGCACTTTCCCAATGACAAAACATGTATCACAGGCTTTTATATACCTATTGTAGATCTCTGTCTGGAACAGGTAACAGCCTAATACATCGATTGCGGCCATTAACTGGATGATTTGTGTGTTACCTCAACTAAGACTTCTATCATAAAAATGCACATACACTGAATTATGTCTCAATTACCCCATAAAAATAGAAGTATTTTACAGAATAGTATAATTTGATAATATTATACATTGAAACAAACCTCTTATATTTTGCTCTTACATACAATCCCATTTTGAGATTTTCTCATAGATCAGAATATTATTTTCTCTGAAACCCACCATCTTAGGTCTATCCTTGCATGCAATCCCATTTAAATATTGTCTAATGCTAGTAATAGGTGGAGACTTTATTTTCATTGAAAACACTATCCTAGATCTATCCTTGCATGCAATCCCATTTAGATATTGTCTAACACTAGTAATAGGTTGAGTCTTATTTTCTTTGAAAGCCATAATCTCAGATAGATCTACCTTTGCATGCAATCCCATTTAAATATTGTCTAATGCTAGTAATAGGTGGAGACTTTATTTTCATTGAAAACCACTATCCTAGATCTATCCTTGCATGCAATCCCATTTAGATATTAACACTAGTAATAGGTTGAGTCTTATTTTCTTTGAAAGCCATTATCTCAGATAGATCTACCTTTGCATGCAATCCCATTTAAAGATCGTCTAACACAAGTAATAGGTGGAGTCTTATTTGCATTGAAAGCCACCATCTCAGATCTACCCTTGCATGAAATCACATTTAGAGATTGTCAAACACAAGTAATAGGTAGAGTCTTATTTGCATTGAAAGCCACCATCTCAGATCTACCCTTGCATGAAATCACATTTAGAGATTATCAAACACAAGTAATAGGTAGAGTCTTATTTGCATTGAAAGCCACCATCTCAGATCTACCCTTGCATGCAATCCCATTTAGATATTGTTTAACACTAGTAATAGGTTGAGTCTTATTCGCATTGAAAGCTACCATCTCAGATCTACCTTTGCATTCAATCTCATTTAGATATTGTCTAACACGAGTAATAGGTGGAGTCTTATTTGCAGTGAGATCACAGCAAGTATCACCATTGTTGTGGCCACCAGCAAGACAATCAAAGATTATTCTTGATTATCAAAGATTGTGACCGCCACAATCTCCTCTCCGGGGACCGCATGTCAGCGAGCATCTTGAATTATTAAATATTCTAGGTTAATATAATGTTCTAATGCTGCACACCTAGTCCGGGTAATTAACAGAACCGCCAGGCTAATACACTGTGTTTAAAACCAACGGCAAACCTCCCCGGGTTTACCTCCAATTTCAATTTTCAAAATCCTCGGGATCCCATTACTTAAATATTAGATTCCAGTACCAGTCGGTCAATGTCCAAATTAAAAATGTTGCTTTTGTGAAAAAAAAATGTTTTATCAACATAATGTTTTTAGTTGCTGATTTTATTAATAGATTAAGAAATAAATCTATTATGGTATCAGAGTGATGACGTAGATATAATGGATCACATCGTGCTTACCAAAAAAATGTGCCCATGGCAACAGTGGGTTCTAGAAAGTAAATTCCATAATCTCAAGATATTCTGCATAATCATATATTATAAATAAACTACTATACTCAACCAAAAAAGAAAGTATGCATGTAATCAATAGTCACTCATTTTATAAACCAGATGACATTCATTCAAAAAATTATGGAATTATATAACCACACCATTTAGGAGGTGTGTGTGTGCGTGCGTGCGTGCGAGCGTGCATGCGTGCGTGCAATAATACCACAAGTTTTTCACGTGTTTGCTGCCAATGGACCATTACTGTGACCACCCCATGAAACAAAAATATTTCAACATGCATACTTTCTTTTTTGGTTGATTATATTTTTAGTTTTTTTCCCTACCCTTTTCCACTCACAGACCCCTTGGGATATTTTACATATCTCTTGAGGACCCCCACATCTGCAGTTAATCAGTTCAGTCAGATTTCCCTTTGATTTCACAGACCCTCTAAATATTTTCGTGATCCTAAAGAGTGTGGATCCCTGGTTGAAAAACACTGGCCTGTGGGTCTACCAGTCTCTTAATAAAATCAGTAGTCCCACATTAATGACTAGAACCATGTGACCAATAGATACGTGTATTCAACATATGAGGATATCCAGAGAAGACAAACCTTTACTAAGAACCTGTTCAAGGATATATCATCGTTGTTCTTGCAAAACCATGTGTGTGTCAAAAACAAAATTGTTCAAGAAAAGGAAAAAACTTCATTATTCATTGACCATAGATTTGTTTACATTAAGATGCAGTTTGGGCTATTTTCCATTCCAACCAGTGGTCCACTGCTGGTTCATAAAGGGCCATGGTATGTGCTGTCCTGCCTGTCGGACGATGCATATAAATGACCCCTTGCTGCTTATTAGAAGGAATAGCCTATGTGGTGGCAGCGGGTTTCCTCTAAAATAAATATGTCAGAACGACCATATGATTGACGTCCAATAGCCGATAAGACATAAATCAATGTGCTCTAGAGGCTTCATTAAATAAAACAAACTTTACTTTTATATTTACATTAGACATATTTTCATTGTTTAAATATTGAAACAATATTTTATTTGAAATGCTAGTATTTATTTTACACATCATACATTATTTCTTTTAATTTTTACGAACTGGAACTCTTTAGTACATGACCATAATATTTGAAATTCGGTGAATTTACTGCATCTGATTGGCTGATCAAAATAAACAACTAGTGAAATGAACGGATGCTGCTCTGAGGCACTTGATGACCATAAAACGTGGTTTTGTAAGAACAGCGCCAGAGTAATTTTGGTGCATTATGTGATACAAGAAATGATGTACATATTGATCACTTGTGAATGATTTTTGTTCTTGTACATTGTATGCGTTCATCACCATCTTCAAGCAATCAATATTACTGGCACTGTGGAATACTTTGTAATCAGTGTATGCATTACTTCACACTCTAGATTCACTGATGTGTAGATAGTGCATCATATTCATGGGCGACAATTGCTTCCTGAGAGTGGGAGGGAAAGGGGGGCGGAATCAGGGCTTCCTGGAAGTGGGGGGGGTGTATGGAGCCGGGAGTGTGTATGGTGGGGGCATGCCTACCTTAATTTTTTTGAAAATTCATTGTTTTTTAAATGCCTTTTCCAGCTAAAACCTTCAAACTATAATAGACCCCCTGTGTAATTCGGTATATTTGTCTTAATATCACATGGCTAAGTGTTACATTGATATCATAAGAGAAATACTGGAAACGATTATTATTTAGGCATTTTAATTTGAATTTTGTCCCTCCCATCCTTGCCCACCCCCAGGATTTACATTCCTGATCATATTTTTATAGTGTCTTTACAGCCCATTAGAAATAATGTATTCATGAGTGTGTGTGATTTTAAATGATAATTTAACCATAGTATGACCCCCAATAGATGATATGTATTTTTATACTGAGAGTTGTAAAATAAATTGAGGACAGACATCAAAAAACAGTTATGTCCAAAATGGTACTTTAAATTTAATTAATTTTAAAGTTAAAAGTGTTATGTAAAATCAGAACACTTTTATAATTCACAAAAAATATTTATAGGCTGCCCTCAGTATGTAAACTGACATGCCCAAGACCTATGATTCTAAAAAAAAAAAAAGGTTTGTTTAATTTAACGACACCTCTAGAGCACATTGATTTTTATCTAATCAGCTATTGGACATCAAACATATAATGGTCATTCTAACATATGTATATAGAAGAAACCCACTGCTGCCACAGGCTACTCTTTCTGATTAGCAGCAAGAGGTCTTTTATATGCTCCATCCCACAGACAGGACAGCACATACCACAACCTTTGATGAACAGTTGTGGAACCACTGGCTGGAACAGACCTTTGATTCTGTGCAGATTCTAAATGGGTCAAAATGGACAAAACTGTTTTTTGTAGTCAGCTTGAAATAATCAATATTACCCTCTCTAACTGGCGTAATCATGATAAGAGTGTAGGTGTGCGGAACCACATGGCGATATTGCCATAGTTAACACAGAATCACACAGCTAAATTACCTTTATGTATTCCTCTGTAGAAAATAATCCATTTTTTGTCCTACCTTAATGAAAGGGACTAGATCAATTTTCATTATTTCTAGCTACGTGTTTGGACTCCATAGAAAACTATCCATCCAGATATAGCTGATAAGGCATGCCTTTTTTATTTTCGAATATGGATTTTTGAAGCAATTTCCTAAGTTGATATGAAATAAATACCGTATTGTTTCTATATGTAGTGGCCTCTTCTAATATAAGCACCCCTCCCCCCATTTTAATGAGAAATGGTGTCCTTAAAATAGTAAAAATGCTTTACATGACTGTTGACTTGCTATGAATAACGTAAGCATATCTGCCATATGCCTAATTCAACACATGGAAAACGTTTCCATATTCCAAATGGCCTTTCAATTACCAACCTTTCGTTAAACGTATACAGTTAAAACTTTTACACACTTGTAAGAGAAAAACAGGCTTCGTAAGTTCGGCCTGTAATGTTTTTGAACAAGACATAATTTTAACTATTTACTAAATCCCCTGTGAAAAGATCCCTTTTCCTGCCAGTGTATGTGTAAAATGTTTCCACTGGCGGCAGAGCATTTTTTTGACACGTATTACAAAACGTTGTCTAGTACTCTAATTAGCGCACCCCTTTTGCGTTTGCACTGCGCCCGGGCTCTATAAATAGAAACAATACAGTAGATTTTATCAGCCCTCTAAATTTAGATCATCTTGTGATGATAATTTAGTTCAAATAATAACAAAGTAAATACCTGATAATGATAAAAATGCCATCACAGATCAATTTCGATAGCCGTCACGAATTTCGAGGGCTGTGTTATTAAATGAGATACTATTTATTATCAAATGTATGTCATAAGGGAAATAAATGTTCTTTGTCAGAAGTTAGGGTCATTAATTTGATAATAAATAGTGAGTTTGATAATCTATTTATTACTACAGGTAATTTTATTCATTCCACTCTTTTAAACTTTCTTTATGCATGACAATTTAGAGAAATGCAATCCTATAATATGTAAATCAACCCCTTAAATTACCTGCGGCAATCTGCAATGCCGTGGAAATTGCTGCAGAGTTTCATTCTATGCGGCACTGTTTTGCTGCAGACTAAATTTATTTTTCAAGATGTATTTTTTTCTTAGTATTAAAAATAATGTATACTTCAAGCTAAAATTGCCATGGAAAATGCTGTGGACACTATTTCTCTACAGCATTTATTTTGCAGATTGCATTTTCTAAATTTCAAGGTTTGAGACTTAATAGTGATCTGCATGTACTTGTACAAAAATGTATATAATTAGTACAGGATACGATATTAAATCAAATGTTCCCTGAACTTTTTTTTATTTCACATGTATGCAATATCTTTCATTTCAGCCTTATTGTTTGTGATTCACTTTGTATCACCTAAAGTTGTCTTTCACGATCTCCCTTTAAGGAGAGTTACAATGGGATCCAACATGGAGGTATTGAGAGTTATCTTTCTTGGCATGAGCTCTTTCTCTCGATGTTGTGATGTCATGGTATTGTTCATTGTCAGACTGGTGGGCTTGGCTTTTCAATTACTTGTTAATTAATGTGCATTAATTAATTAATTATTACAGGTTTTGATTTAAGTGGAAGCATTTAATGCATTAAAACAGACATGTTTGCATGAAGATAAACCAAAAATACTGGCATTTTTAAGCATGAATATGTGTATATATGTGATATAACCATAATATAAAAGGTATTTATTTCTAACCCCCAATTATTGTAAATAGGGAAACGTAGCTAATAAAAGAGCATGGAAATTAAAAATTTGTATGGCTGTATATACCAATTTTGGTCGCATGCTATCTTTTTTTTTTAACGTTCATTTTACAATGGTCAGTGTGGCTTTAAGCATACATGTATTAACTAACACTAATTTAGACAACACAACTATACAGTACATTACACTTACTACAAACTCTTGGAATTATTTACTTTGCCCATAATTCATTATTACAGAAAGTGCTGTCTCTGTCTGCTATTTTGAATAGAATGTTCTAAACAAATTGATCTTTCTTACACATAGTTTTGTATTGGCTGTACCAGTTGTTTGTTTATTCACGGCTATTAGGTGTCTGACATATTGTATTCTGTGAATCATGGTCTTATAGAAAGGTAAAGTTTGTTTTATTTAATGATGCCTCTAGAGCACATTGATTTTTATCTTATCATCGGCTATTGGACGTCATACATACAGTATGGTCATTCTGGCATTGTTAAATAATACAAACTTTACTGCACAAACAGGAGTATGAATGAAATAAAAGACCCTATGATGCTTATCAGTAAGAGTAGCCTATGTGGCTGCAGCAGATTTCCTCTAATATAAATATGACAGATTGACCATATGATTGACATCTAATAGCCGATGATAAGATAAAAAATGCTCTAGAGGCATTAAGTTAAACAAACTTCACTGCACAAACAGAAGTATAAATAGACTGCAGGACTGTATGAATTGACTGCATTTCTCAATAGTAAACTGAGAAATCTTAACCTATACCGACTGTGTGAGGCAATAACATAATGAATTTAGAAATGTGACGGGTGTATGTATACAAACTAGATACACGGTAGTGGAATATAAATCTCGGATGCTGAGAAGCACTCAACTGAAACTTCTCATTCCATTGTATTTTAATTTTTATTTAAACCCATGAATGTCAGTTATTTAACTCAACCATAGTTGAGTGTTTCGGGTTACATAAATCTATTTAAGGTTACACTTACAGTTAAACGCATACTCCCACGGACCCTTGACCTAATTAATTTCCAAACAAAGAATTAATTTTAAATATAAATATTTGACTGGTCCATAGAAATACTCCATTCAACTACTTACATGTACATAACTAAAGTACCACATCTCACTTATTATCAAAATAACAATGATTTATGCTCACAGACAAATAAATTGAAACAAATAACGTGGGTTTTTTCTGTTGAAGGTGTGACATATATTTTGAGTCACGTATTCCCCCATTAGCCGTTATTTTAAAACTTCTGAATATTTTTGTAGCTGCAAAAACATTTCAGTATTAAAATTTGAATTTTTTAAATGTGAACGCAAAATTGTTCAACTCTACATGGAATTCCCTATACCATTGTTGAGTTAAAATGTCTTGCATGATATGAAAATGAGATCTGGTATAACAAATGCATGTAAGTTTCATTCATAATCAATATTTAGACCACAAAGCCCCTTAAATTCCATGGGAATATGTCTTTAAAGTATGATGTAATTAAATATGAAGAGGTTTATTTGGAAATGGTATATTTAGTGCCTTTTATTAATAAAAATAAATGTAATATTTAAAACGATTTATAAGTTTTTATGATGACACCACTAGATAACACTGATTTATTAATCATCGGCTATTGGATGTCAAACATTTGTTAATGTTGACATGAAATCAACTGTAGGTCTCTTAACGGGTTTTGAACCACTGTCTGAAAGCACTCAAGTAAAACCTACAGAACATTTCATTCCATGTTATTTTAAGTTTTATTTAAACCTATGAATGTCAGTATTTAACTCAACCACATTTGAGTGTATCGGGTTACTATAAATCTTTTGGGCTATTTTCTGTTCCAACCAGTGGTCCACAACTGGTTCATCAAAGACCATCATATGTACTGTCCTGTCTGTGGGACAGTGCATATAAAAGACCCCTTGCTGCTTATCGGAAAAGAGTAGCATATGTGGCAGCATGATAAGATTGACCATATGATTGACATCCAATAGCCGATGAAATAAAAATCAATGTGCTCTAGAGACATCGTTAAATAAAACAAACTTTACTTTTTACTATGTGTCTGGTTAAGCTCACAGTTAAACATGGATGGTACTTCTCAGCGAAAAGCCAAAATAAATTTAATAAATAAAAAATAAAATAAAATAAAAACTGAAGAAGAAAAAACTTGATTTTTATGTTCTCTTTGCATGATTGGATGTGGTGTCAGTGTATCAAAAGGCTAATGAAGAAGAAGTGTGTGGTAGCTTCTGCACATGCATAGTCGTCATCGTCTAAAGTAAAGTTTGTTTTATTTAATGACGCCTCAAAAGCACATTGATTTTTATCTTATCGTTATTGACATCAATCATATGGTCATTTAGACCTATTTTTAGAGGAAACCCACTGTCCCCACATAGGCTACTCATTCTGATAAGCAGCAAGGGGTCTTTTATATGCACGTTCCCATTGACAGAACAGCACATACCACAGCCTTTGATGAACCTGTTGTGGACCACTGGTTAGAACGGAAAATAGCCCAAACTGCATTTGGTCCATGGAGAAGGATCGATCCGAGAACCGACCGGTTCACAGGTGGACACTCTATTGTTTGAGTTACATCCCGTTCCTCATCGTCATCTAATGCATGGCATATGGTCATTTAGAAGATATTCTGCTTATCATTAGGGTTGATATCGTTCCGTGAAAACCATCTTTTTGCCAGTACCGTGCCAGTTAAAGTATAATGTAATTAAATATGAAGAGTTTATTTGCAAAATTATTTATAATTATTATTATTATTATTTTTTTTTTTAACGACACCACAAGAGAACATTAATTTATTAATCATCAGCTATTGGATGTCAAACATTTGGTTATTTGACACATAGTAAAGTGTGAGCAAGCCTCCAATAGGTTTTGAACCACTGTCTTCAGCTTGAGAATCTTATGTCCTATCACTGGACGGCAGAGGCTCACTTTACTTCTCCACAAACTAACAGATACATTTAAAAAAATAATTTATGCTTATTTAATTTTAGTAATTTTTAAGTCTGTCCCCTAATGTTTAAATATTAGATTTAATTGCATATATAGTTGACCCTCAATATCCGATATTTATTTTTTGTGCTGGAGGGCCATTTAACAACCATACAATCAATGCATATAATTTACCTCAATAGCCGATATTTATTTTTTCTGCTCGGGGTCAATTAAACAACTATACAATCAATGCATATAATTGATCTCAATATCCGATATTTATTTTTGTCTGCTCGGGTTCAATTAAACAACCATACAATCAATGCATATAATTTACCTCAATAGCCGATATTTATTTTTGTCTGCTCGGGTTCAATTTAACAACCATACAATCAATGCATATAATTGAACCCAACTAGCCGATATTTATTTTTGTCTGCTCGGGTTCAATTAAACAACTATACAATCAATGCATATAATTTACCTCAATAGCCGATATTTATTTTTGTCTGCTCGGGGTCAATTAAACAACTATACAATCAATGCATATAATTTACCTCAATAGCCGATATTTATTTTTTGTCCAGGGGCTCATTAAGCAACCATACAATCAATGCATATAAATTTTATAATTGACCCCCAAAAGTCGATATTTATTTTTTGTGCTGGAGGGTTATTAAACAACGGTACCATACAATAAACACATAATTGATGCCCAAAAGATGATATTTATTTTTTGTGCCGTAGGGTCATTAAACAACCATACAATCAATACATATAATTGATCCCCAAAAGTCGATATTTATTTTTTGTCCTGGGGTGAGGATGGGGTGGAGGGGGATTGTCATTAAATGTCCATAAAACCAGTGCATATGGTTGAAATGTAGTTGTGCAGTTTATAAACTAAGCCTTCCATATATTGTTTCCATAGTAACATTTTTAATTCTGACAAAGCCAGTCTGACGTGAATATTAACCCATGCACTGCTGAGTGGCATCAGCTTGACTTTTAATTCAACTCACTTATTAAACTGTAGCACTTCCTAAATTAATACTTATATGTAATCAACACATTTCTATAATACTAGTACTAAACATAATTATTAACTTTTAATATGTATATATACCACAACCATCCTTTCCACATGGAAATAACATGAGAGAATCTACTGTTTGCCTGAAAATCATATCGAGGGCAAAAAACAGTTATGTCTATTTTGGCAATTTTGGCCCATTTAGAATGAGCACAGAATCAAAGGTCTCGGACATGTCATTTTGTGTACTAAGGGCAGCCTATATAAAAAAAGGAATATGTGAATTATAAAAGTGTACTGATTTTACATGACACTTAATTTTAAAATTTATTTTTCTCAAAGGTGCCATTTTGGACATAACAGTTACTGTTTTTGTATTCAGTCCTTGATATCACGCAGGAATATTTCAAATGAGGATAGCAGTTTGGCCAAATTTCATATTTCTCAGTATAAAAGAAAATCATGAAAGGTGAGTTACATGTACATGTAGGTGAGTGAACAATTGCCAGCACTTGAAATTTGTGATGGCAATCAGCAGTGTTGTCACAAAAAGCTGTTGCAAAATTGATCTGCAACAGCATTTTTTCATTTTCGGTTAAATGTTTTCCTTTTTTTTTCTTTTTTTTTCTTTTTCTTTTTTTTCTTTTTTTATTATCAGGTATTGACTTTATCGTTATTTCATCTTAAGTTCCTTCATAAGATGATTTGAATTTCGAGGGCTGAGTTGCTCTCCTGTAATTGAGACGACTGCTGCAGACATGAAAATATACCATCTACATGACCTAACAAAATAGCCAAATGGGCTCACGTTAAAATCAGGGGTCCCATTTCTCTGAAAAATCACTGTATGTCTAAAACTGAATTTCCACTTTAGGCAAAACAAATTAAGTCCACCAAAAAAAAAAAAAAAAAAAAAAAAAAAAAG
>JAULBS010127723.1:0-13651 GCA_032355785.1 Symmetromphalus regularis
AAACAGACAGCATATATTGGGGTCTTTCTTTTTTGTTTAACAATACCATGAGAACACACAAATCTACCAATCATCGGCTATTGGATGTCAAACATTTGGTTATTTTGACACGTAATCAAGTGTGAGCCAGCCACCAACGGGTTTTGAACCACTGTCATCAGCTTGAGAGTCCAACATTCTACCACTGCACCTCCAAGGCTCACTCTGCTATTGGGGACAAAATATGGTTATATTTAAAACATTTTAACTATAAATGAAACTACAAACAACCATTTTCCATACTTTTCACAGTCAGTGTGTCTATTTCTATCAATTGTCTGAGCAAGTAGCATGCAGTGGTTGCTTCGACTTCACTTGTCATTTAAAATATTATTTTATTCTAGTTTATTGCATTCTTAAAACAGACTGCTGATGGAAATAGGGTTCAATATTAAAAGAAAAGTTGCACTTTACCATCTGATCATTTCTCATTAGTCTTGTGTTGATATTTCAGATGATAATGCAGAAGAAAGCCGAGAGGCGCAGAAGACGAAGAGAAGAAGCTCAACTTGCTCAGAAAGCTGCTCAGCGGGCTCAGGAAGAAATCCCACCAGCAGAACCAGAGATGGGCATGGAAGAGAACTCACCAAAGGGCGTTTCTCCCAAAACATCTACAAAATATATCCCAGCAGAGAACTACAGACACCACCAATCCTCTTTCACCGGTATGCCATGTTTTAAAGACTATGCTTATACAATATGTGACAAAGCCTTTTTTTAGCTTACTTATGCCTCCCCTGAAATTGCCCATGGCATTCGGCAATGTTGTGGAGATTAATGCAGAGTTTTTCATTCTCAGCGGCACGTTTTTGCCTCTGACTAAATGGTGGGGTTTTTTCAAGGTGTATTTTTTTCTTATTATTAAAAATGTTGTATGATTTATTGTTACAGGTGTGGCCTTCGGAAGAACAACTCATGATGGTGGTCATAATCAACCAATCAAAAGCTCAAAGACAGTCTTAACACGGCAGAGAAGTTATGAACATTTACAGGGTCCTTCCAACAATATGGGGGTATGTTGATTTTTTTCTTCTTCACCTGAACCGGCTTTGCTGAAATAGGAATAATATAAATATGAGTATCAGTATTGTATAGGAAATTGAAAGCTTATTTGGTTTGTTACGTGTCAGAATTAATTAATTGCCCCATTCTTATCTCCAGCTGGAGTAAGAAAATAGTACAGTGCTTTCAGATAAATGATTACAGTCTTAATACTTCTAATGTTTTATATACAGTAAACCTGTTCATTTTTTCTATTAAGATACTGTTTAAAAATATTGTTAGAGGGTCTTCATCAAGGCTTTTGTTGGTGTTGTAAGATTTACCATCATTTGTTTGATAATTGCATTTTTCTGCCTCTTTATTTTATTAGAAAGCAAAAGAATTTGTAAAACAAATACCATTAACAGATTTTTAGGTTTAATGGTCAGAAAAGACAGTCTGTAAAATGTTTAAATATCGGTAGCAGTGAGCCTCTGTGGTCCATTGGTGGGACATCGAACTCTCAAGCTGAGGACAGTGGTTCAAAACCCATTGGAGCTTGGCTCACACATGATTGTGTCAAATATACCAAATGTTTGACATCTAACAGCGAATGATAACAAACCATTGTGCTCTAGCGGAATTGTAAAAAAAAATTTTTTAGTGGCAGAGCATAATGATGACTTGATAAACAGATCATCCTTCTAAACCAGCCTTTTTATATTGTCCAGTGAGTTTTTATTTTAGTCAAATTTCACAGTAATTATATTCTAGCATGAAGATCATCTGTTTTGTTTTGAGGGGTTACCACATCCTAGCATTTGACCTCTCAGCTGCCATCTTTGGCCTAATCCTAAGTTATGATCACTATAAAATGTATTGGCATTTACCTTTAAAAAATTAAGATCATTTGCTCTACATTTCCTTCTTTTACAGATTAACCCGACTTACTTCTATCCTTTCAATCAGCAACCCTGTTTCCCACACATCTCCCAAATATGTGGCAAGATACCATGGTCGCTACCTAGTCCCGTAGCTGAGGGTTATTTTCGCGATCCAAGCATTTATTTGGCTCCATTTGGATATGTAAATATAGCAGTTTTGTCTCAGAAATCTTTGACTGTAGTTGCAATCAGTCTAGATGAATTTCTACCTATTTCAGCAAAGCTGGCTTCGACTAACACATCTCTGTGCTTTATAAAATACATATTGCTTTGTAGTTTGCTAAAACATTAATAACTAAATAAAGCTTTGTTGTCAAAATTCTAGTTTTTCATGAATTGCTGCAATTTTCTGTGCTAAGAGTAGTAGTGGTGTAGTTAGTGTTAGCCATGAAAACTGAAATGTGTTTAAAATAGGCTTCTTTGAAGCCAGAATATGTTGATATACATTTATAACTGAATTCTGTGAAGCCTAAATATATGCGAAATACATACAAAATTGGATTCTTTGAAGTCTAAAGATGTTGAAGTACATTATAACTGAGTACTCTGAATCCTGAATATATTGAAATATGTTTATTACTGAATACTCTGAAGTCTGAATATGTTGAAATATGTTTATAACTGAATACTCTGAAGTCTGAATATGTTGAAATGAATACATTTTATAACTGATTTCAAATATATTTTAAATTTGGTTATGTGAATCCTGAATGTCTTGAAATACATTTATAACCGATTACTCTGAAACCTGAATATTTTGAAATGCTTTTATAACTGAGATCTCTGAATCCTGAATATTTTGAAATACATTTACACCTAAGTACTCTGAATGCTGAATATTTTAAAATACATTAAATTTTATAACCATACTGAGAATCCTGAATGTGTTGAAACACATTTATAACAATACTGTGAATTCTGAATGTGTTGAAATCCATTTATAAATGAGTACTCTGAACCCTGAATCTAATAAAATACATTTACTATTGGGTACCGTGAAGTGTGAATATTTTAAATATTTTCGAGTATGAATAAGAAAAACTTTCAGAGGTTTCAAAGTATGCCACAAGTAAAACATAATTTTCTTTCTTTTTTATGTGGTGGAATTGTGTTTTAAAAACAGAAGTTACAAGCTGATTTTCATTGTCTTTCTTTTAAGGTACCAGGCATTTGTATTTGTCGGCATGTTTTGATAAAAATCTATACTAGGGTATGAATTTACCTTGAGAGTAAGTCATTGGCATAGTCAAGATTTTATACCAACAGAATTTTTTATTGTGGCATCACCCACACTGCCTATGGGTATGTGAATTCTATGACAGGCAAATAAAAAAGTCGGTGGGGAAGAAAAGGAGGTTTGCTTGCTTTATCCTATTTGACTAGGCTGTTAGGGAAAGCAAGTCTTCAGGACAGTTGTTAAAATTATCAAAAATCTCTTTATAGCATTTCCAGCTAGGCTTTAATCATGAAAACTCATACTGGGCCAGTAATGGGATAAAATAAATATTAATGTTGTATAACACTTTATGATGTCAACATTTTGGTTCACATCTGATCCATGCAAATATTGATAAATATATCAGGGTCTAATCCAGAATTTCATGAGAGGTGTTGCTCAAACCTGAAAAAGAGGGGTGTCCACAATTTTTATGGAAATGGTATGAGAAAAAAAAGAAAATTATAATAAATAAAAAGGATGGGTATGGAGGGGTTACTACAGATTGGAATATTTTATAATGAATTTATTGATTTTATTTGATTGGTTAAAGTTTCTATAATTCTTTATTGATACTTAGAATGGGTTTTGACAAAGTGATATTCTTTCTGAATTGAAATGCATATCCCATGCACATTACTGTTATCCCTAGGCAAGAGCATAGTCATGGTAATTTTAAATTAATAACACTCTGCCACATTTATACACGCTGTAAAGGTTTTTTAAAATTTAAATATTAAATAGTGAGGTGAAATAAACACACCTCCAAAAACCTTAAATGCATATTTGTAATACCATGGCACACCCAAAAGACCATCAAAATATAATAAATTCACTGATATTATAATACATTTTTTTTAATATTCAGCATTTAAAAGGTTATTGCTGTAGACCGTTGAGAATGTCAGTAGGCCTCAAGGCTGGGTGTGGCATAGGGCCCCCTGGTGGGGGGCCTAGTGGCAAAGCAGATATTGAGACTAATATATCTATTTTATATTAATTTTTTATTGGCCCTTTGGCGTCTGTGGGCCTCATCACACTTGCCCCTGCTGACCTCAACCCCCACCCCTCTCTCGGTGGACACAAACTTATATTTTAAAGATAGTGTTTTGAGATCTACTGAATTCGAAGGATGTATTCAGTTTGTAATGTTATGCTCTGTTAATTTCATGTTAAAATTTCTTTAGTTTGTAAAATTTCTTGAATTTGTATTTCATTATTTAATTATAAAATTGAAAGTATGCCCAATAAAAATCATGTTTTTTTTTTTTTAATTGTTTATGCTTTCCAGCACTTATTTCTTTATTTTATTGTCCACCACTTAGATGTGAGTTACCAGAGCTTTACTATCTTAATTACATTTTTTTTAAATTTTCTTTGATTTTGTATTTTCTTGAACTCTTTTAATTTTGTGACATGATTTAAAAATAATCTGTGACCTAGTCATTGTATTCATTCCACCCAACATCATCAGCAGCACAACTTCGTTTGATACAGTGTGTACACAACTCAAATACAACGTGATGCATCTCTTAATTTAATTGTTTCATGTTATATGCCATTACAAAACAGAAATATTTGTAAATTAAGTGTTATTGATGATGTTATGTTGTTACAGCATGAGCCATATCCACCTATTGGGATGAGTCAGAAAAATCGCCAGACATCAGCACCTGCCGCTACAGGCATGAGAGGTCGGCCCATTTCAGGAGCGTATGGTAGGCAAGGCAATCCCATGATCACTCGAGATGATAGATCAGGACTGACAGTGACCAGCTCTAGGATGGTGAGCTGTTTGTTAATACATAATAATATAATGAGAATACTAAATGATGTTCAGTGTAATATCATATATATTACAATAATTATTGTATTTTCAGTTGACAGGTTTATGGCATTTTTTTTGTTTTTGTTAGGTTTGTTTTAATAAATATTTTGTTGAATCTTGCCACTTTTGATTTTGGTCATCAAACTTTATAACTTGCCATCGCAAATGTCTTGCAAGAATTTTGGCAAATTTCAACCACAGTTCCGAAGTCCTAAGCTATTAAAAGACTCTTCTCCTAATTGTCCTTTTTTGTATGGCTGTAAGGAACCCCTGAAATTGCTCATGGCTATCAGCAATGCCACACATAGTTCTTCATTTTTTTCCTGTGGATCAAAAACAAAAAAATTTCCAAGGTGTACTTATTTTCCTATTATTAAAAATAAAGTAACGAAAATTTTAGTGGAAAATTTCATGGACATTATTTCTCCACAGAATTTATTTTGCCATGGACATTTTCTTATGTTTATGTTTTAACTCTTGATATTTATATTCAGGTGCCTGGTCAGAGACCAACATCTGCCAATGTTCCTCGACCAAAACCACTGTACGGCAGGAAGCAGTTTAGTAATGCTGTGAACCATCCGTCTGTTGGAGCTCACAAGGCAACGTTCGGCAGCTACACACAATCATACGGAACCATCTCATCCACTGGACTTGCCGCCCTCCAGAGCAAGAAGTCATGAAGTACACCGAGAGATTCCTGGTGTCAGACTGCTGTTAATCGTCAACATGTGTATTGTCATCACGTACGTGCTGGATGCTCCATCTTGTCTGCGCATCCATCCAGTCATCCAACCATCTTTTCACCACTGTCGATCTGACTCGATTGGACAGACAGACAGAAATCTTGGCGGGTGGTTGATCGTTTGTGTGATGTCGGTACTGTCGACTTGTTCAGTGATATTGTTGTTTGCTGGCAAACAATGTTCTAGGCATGGTGAACAGGACAGTGGCATGGTCTAGTGGATGCTAGTATCTACACTGTATTGCTACATCAATTTATCTACTGAAAGTAGATCAAGTTTTTGTGATATATTTTAGTAGGTACTTTTTAAAAGTACAATGATGCTGTCTTTAGTTCATTGCCAAAATGAGTTGTTTCTGATATATGATATGCAAATGACATGAAACAGATGGTTATAATTTTGTCAAGATTTCCTAATATTAATGGGTTGTTCACAAATATCGACATTTATGTACACAAAATACTAATTTTGAAACTACTCTCATCCTAAATAATACCTTATTTCAAATTACATTTTAACGATTATTTTATATTTTTATTCTGGGCTGGATAACTGAAGAGTATTATCACAAAACTTTCTTAGTCTGAGTGATGTTAGTTTGAAAAAAAACCTATGTTTTACAGTCCCTTGTTCGTGCATAAGACCATACATGATAAAGTTCTGAAAACTGTCTATGTAACAATGCTGAACAAATGTTAGAAGATAGTACCAATGACTAATATCAGATCAAACATGTAGTTTAGGCAGTTGTCTATTTATCCAAATTGTGGACTGTGTGGGATTTGTGAAAATAGTCTTCAATTGTGAACAACCCCTAATAAAGCTAGAACTGATGTGGATGCACCACAGTTTCTGATTACAGTCTGTTGTTAAAGATTTCTACACTGCCCTGGATAATGCAGGTATGGACACGAATGAGAGAAGCAATTGCACACATTATAAAGTGCTAGTAACAGTTTTGAAAGTGTTATGGAAACGATGTTATTTTTCAAATTTACATAATAACTAAATATAGGCCTCTGCAAATGTTAGTTTTTATAAAGGTGCTGAAATGATTTCTGGGTTTTGTAACATTGAAATCTAGGATTAACTCTGATTCACAAAACATGCTGAAACACAGAGAAAAATTGTCCGAGTAGAAGCATTAAAAATGCTATTTTGGGAAGGTGAGGGGGAGAATTAGTTGTTTGTGAAAGGGTTTTAACTGGTTTTAACAGTTTATATGTTGGACATGTACGTCTTTATAAACACTCCATTTGCAGAGGATATTCCATAAGTTTTTTGCTCATAGCTATATGTTGGTTTGTAAAACTAAATTAATTAATACATTGTTTCAGATTTTTCCACTTTGATTTACCAAAAAATAATAATCCACATTCCATTTTTCACAGATGTTTGTAATTCATTGATGAATGCAACAGATGTGCATTCAATTTAGAATTATTTACCACTATTATTATGTTTTTGAAAACATTTATGCAATGTTAATACAGTAAGCTGTTTCCACAGACACCTGGATTATATGGATCACTTGCATTTACCAGGGATTTATCCAGGCTTTCTACTGTACATAAGTCCCTTCCCAAAGGCCAATGGCACTGAAAATTCCCAATTTTTGAACTATAAATTCCCAAATTTGTTAATAAATATAACATTAGTTACATAAATTCAGTGGTGTGAAAAAGACTTGACAAATTATGACCAAAATCGTCCATAGAACTCTGGTGACAAATCCTGGATAAATCCCTGTTTACAGAATGCTGAATATGTTAGTTAAAATCACCTTACCCAAGAAGACCACATCTCGGTAAAGGTCCAGTGTTTAATCTGAAGGATGTCTGGTTTTTGTACAGTTTTAACTGGATTTTATTTTTTATTTTAACCTATTTAATAATTTATTGATTATTGTGATTGACATGTGTGATAACGTTTCTGCATCTGTGATAGTGGTACATTCCGTCCTCTTGACCAAAGTAGCGCTACTATAAAAATGGTTCATTTTGACCAGTAATTTAAATAGTTTGGAAACAACTGATAATTTGCTGCTTCCAAACAAAAGGGTGTAAGTCTGGGTTTGGCACTGACTGGTATCACTGAATACTCCTAAATGAGCTGCATCTAGTGCACAAAGGGTATATGTATGTTTCCACATTTATCTTGAAATCAAAAGATATTTCACATAAAACTAGGTGATAAACAAATTTTGCCCTATTTCTCCATTATTTGCTACCCCCAACTTACACCATTTTGGTTCCGAAATAGCGAACTGATCATAGATTCTTTTTTTTCTTACCATCTACATTGGTTTAAACTCACTCATATTTTTGTGGGATACTAACTTTGTGGATTTATTTGTTATCTAAATCTCTTGAAGTGTTATGAAAAAGATTAACTAGTCCTAATAAACTTGAGAGACATAATATATTTGTAAATAGTATGAAAGTAATATATATGTATATCCTTGTGTGTTAACAAATTTGTGGATGTTGCTAACTGTGACGGTAGACTTTTATTTGACATACACATACAAAATAATAATAATTGTATATACTAGTATTAAATTCTGTGCTTCATAAAGTACAATAACTGTTGTGGTCATAAATGAGGAGGGTGCAAGTGACAAGTGTGAATTTGCTATGTTAATTTATTAATTATTAATGTTACTAATTTATTGAAAGCTTCTTTCACAATTTCATAGTGCCGTTTTGTAGGTTTTGGTTCAGTATTTCTGTAGGTACCACGTTGTGACATTTAGGTTGACCAGTATCTGGAATTAGCAGCTTCACTTTGAGTTTGTGTTTTAGATATGTTTTAGCAGGTAGAGCAAACTTAATTCCCCATACATATAGTACAGATGCATTAAAAGTGTGGCATAGCAAGTAGAGCAAACTAATTCCCCATACATATAGTACAGATGCCTTAAAAGTGTGGCATAGCAAGTAGAGCAAACTAATTCCCCATACATATAGTACAGATGCATTAAAAGTGTGGCATCATGCTGCAAGCAGTTGTATTGCATTGTTTGTATGAGTCCACACTTTAAGTTCTAGCCAGGAACTCAGATTGAAGCTTTAATTTTTAGCAATAATTTTAAGTTTATATATATCTGTTACACACTTATCCTTCCTGTATTTTTTTAAGAGAAATGTTAAAAATGTTTTATAGCATTTTCATTCTTTTAGGTGAATTTACTCATTTTGTTTTGTTTCTTTATTTTCATTTTATTTATTTTTCTGCTTTTTTAAGATAAGGATACCTATATAAAATACTTTTCTGACACTTGTAACGTTTTTATGTAATCTTTAAAATATATTTATACAACTTGTTACAAGTATTTTGAAAAGGGTACATGTAAAATAGCAAATAGATACCGATGTTTTGCTACTTGACATTGTGTGAATCATACTTCAGCTTTTGTGTATTCATGGGACAGTTTTCTGAGAGACCTCAGCTCTCAAGAAATGTTACAGAGATTCCTATTACTATAATTTTGTTTAAACTGATAAGTGTTTTAATATGTGTGGAGTAATATTTAATAAAATAGGATTACACAAAGCTTAGGAGAAAAATAGCATCACTGGGAACATAATATTAACAGTCATCCCAGTAACAACATTTCAGTTTTGTTAAATGTTTTGTACAGGTACTATGTTTAATTAGGGTTTCAGCAAGGTTGCTCTTTTTGTACCTCTCCTTTTTCAAGAAACGTGAGACATTGAATAAAGTTTGTCTGTCTTCCATCAGTAATGTACTGATTTTTGCTCAACAGCCATCGATGGAATCAACATAATTATTTATTAATAATAATATAAATAAAAAAGTGTAGGTTTTATTGAAGGTGCCGCTAGATAATTATTAATGGACATGCAGAATAGGTCTTATTTATTGGTCTTGGTGATTTGAGTCTTATAAATAATTTTAGGAAAACCTGTATATTTCCAATTTTTTGTGCATGTATGCAGTACATTTACAGATGTATTAGATGGGATTCATAGGAATTTTAAAACTTTAATTTCAGCTTGTTTGAGACAAGAAAGTACCTTAGATTATAATTTGTTTTAATTTTCAAAAGTTTTACATATTTTGCATAACATTTTTTGTGTCTTTGCTATTAGAAATTAAAATTATTCTTAAAATATGTCACCATATAGTAAATTACAAATTGGTCTTTTGAAAAATAAAAACTACACTTATAATTTGAACAAATTTTATTTTCCTGTATAATTATAAGTATTTTTAATACATAACTAACTTTACTTGTGACTAATGATTAATGCTAAATGTGTGTGGTTGTGTGAGATAACTGTGTCTGGACCTACCTCATATAAACTGTTCCAGGCATATTTTTTAACTCGTTGAACTTGTATTTATATGTTGTTAGCTTACGAGTACAAATTTATAATATACAGAATGTATTGATGTTTGTAGTTATTTGTTATCATCCGTCCACTATGCATTTTTTGTTGTTACTTGATATTCTGTTGGAGCAAATCTTTGTGCGAGTTTTATTATTTATCATTTATGTGTTCAGTTGTATTTCACAAATAAACTGATATCCATTCGTCATATGACAGATATTATTCTCAGTACGATTTTGCTTACCATAACATACTGACATATTGTGAGAACTTGTGGCATATTAATTTTGTAACTTTATATTTGTGTGTTTAAATACATGATAAAATACAGGGCTTAGGTTGAGGTACTTCATCAGATTGAGGAAGTTATCAGTAACGAATAACAATCTAAGCTTTGTTTTTCTTGGTAGAATTGGGTATTTGTGAGAAGCCCTATTTTACATTTCTGTACAATAATAAGAGTATCATTATTCTATATTTCAACCACATACTAGTAAGTAGGCCCTTTGTATATTTAAAAAATTACCACTATACCACCCTCACATTTTTTTTACTTCACAACACATACTCGTAAATTTGACCTTTTTTATATTAAAAAATTATCAAATCTGTATTTTAGAACAGATATGTGTTTAAATATTGTTTATTTATATTGCATTTGAAATTCGGCTGTCCTATCACCAATAATAATTACTGTTATACCTCACCTCAGTAAGACTCCCCATCTGAGTGGTTTGACATATTGCATGATAAAATAAATTTTAAAAATATATATTTCTGACTCAAATAAGGGAAACAAATACATATACTGCCCTGTAACTCCCTTGGCATGTTATTTAGAAACCTAGTCATTTGTGTGGTTATTTAAAAAAGATAAATTACAATGGAAGGAATAGCAGAAATTCAGCAGTTTCTTTAATAAATTGATAAGGAGTGGGGTTTTTTTCTTTAATTTTAGCATGATAAAAACTGTCAGCTTTTTAGTCTGCAGACATCTTGAACCATCTCCTTTAGTTAAAAATAACATCACATAAAGTACCGGTAATTGGATTATACCATTCTGTTGGTTATCATATTGACATCTTTGTCATGTCAATTGATGTATCAGATCTTCACTATTAATGATACATTATCACCATCATTTTTGATCTGCGTGTCATGTTTTCAGTATGATTCTTTCATTTTACCATGAACCTCGTCATTCAAGATTTTAAGGTTTTTTTTACATATTTGAATAACTTGAAAGTTATTTGAACTTCTGAATGTGTCGTCTTTTAAAGTATGTTTATATTTTATGGGTCTTTAGGACTTGGATTGATATTTATAGATACAATTCATTCCAGTTGTACTTTAAAGCAGTTCTTTTTCTTTAATACAGTGATATTTGGATCCCAGTGTTCAGTTGTCTTGCTGAAGACTTTATTGTTTTTGTATCTGTTTTTAACTTTAAAACATTCACTTTAAATGAAGTCATATTCCAGGTAACATATTCCTTTTTAAAATATATTGGCGTGATGGTTGGGATATTTGTGATTTGTTCATTCTAGAAGGCTGTCATTGTACAAGGATAGGACTTTTAAGTTAGTATTATCATTTCTATTTTCCGTTTCCATATCTCTGATAATGAAATTATTTAATGGATGAGGTTAATATTTAGTAAGTCAGATACATTTTTAAAATACATATAGAAAATTATAGTATTTATAATCTACTCAGTCTTTTTAAAAGTTAGGTACTGCAGCTTATTTTAGATTTAAAGTCATCGGTTGTATGTCAGTTTTATTTGTAATATTTAGTCGTTGATTGCAGTCTTTTTTGAAGAAAAATGGTTAAATTGTCGGATGGAATAAAAATAAAATTAGTTTTTAATTGCAAAAAAACAAACTATCAACTGCATGCAGCGTTCTTTGTTAACTACCATAGATCTTTGGGGACAGTTTTCAAAAAAAAAAAAAAAAAATTCTTCTTCTTAATTCTATACTGCATTGGTTCAAATGTGATGGGTGGGAAATTTTAAAACAAATGGAAAAAACCCAGGAACAAAATGAAATTATATTTTTATTCCGTCTTCGCCAAAATGGACGTTGGTAATCCTTGAAAGGAAACAAAAGATTGCATGAAATTAAGTGAATGGTGAAAAGCTAGTTTCACCTCATTGCATCAGTATTACAAAACCGTATAGCATTGTGTTTTCATCACCTTAACCATCTTTAAAACGTGTGTGTCTGTGTGATGTGTCACGTCCTTTGTGTCATATTAAATTTTGAATTTGGATCTGCAAACATTTTATCATAGCATGACTTCATTGTCAAAACCAACTGGCAATACAAATAAAGAGGTAAAAAAAAAATATTTTAAAATGTGGTTTTTATTTTTTAAGGATTGGTCATAAAGCTCCTCGCTTTTGGTGATTGTAATATTCCATGCGGCAGTGGTAATTGTATACTTCATTTTGTATTTCCAAATACTGGATACATGGTAGAGCAATTTCAAGAGAAACAAATAGCATACATCCTTGAGTTCCATTGTAACGCATTCTAAACCACTGCCTTAGTGACCAACATATTTAATTTTTTTGAAGGTCAGTATAGTTCAGGAACTTAAAGAGTATTGGTTATTGCTGTTTTCATACGTAAACAGGTCGTAGGAACCGGTGGTGCTCTTGTCTCCCTCCACCACCAACTTGAGGTCCTTTTTTTCTTATATATATATAGAGATCGTTTGTACCTGATCCGTCAGCGCCCCCTTCCCTCCCTCACTCCCAAAGTCGATCCTACGGGTCTGGTAAATTCAGTTTGCTGACTTCATTTGTAAATTATTATAACAATACTACTGTATACCTGTATAAACAGAAAGGATTTCCACAGTAGACCGAAAAATGTGAAAGCATATCATTTACACGTATATTGGTCAATATTAGTTAATTTTCTTTTGCAATGATTCCTTTTCAGTATGTTTGCGAATCATAGGTGCAGACCATCGCCATTTTGTATAATCATTAGTTGGACATTGTCTTGTGCATAGGTACAGTTTTGAACAAGATAATACATGTGTGAATTTAAATGGACAGAATGTGACCATATGCTCTTACAAACACATTATGTAATCATTTTGTTTTTCTGTAAATAACGAAAAACATAATAAATTAGAACACTTCCAAAGTATTTATTGTAACCAAAACGTATTCCTTTACCAGACTTAAATAAAGGTGAATTTTGTAAAACGGTACCATTTAATACTGGATATTGCATGATCCCATTCATTAATTGTTTCCATTTGACTACTTCGTTTACTCTTTCTATTTAAAATATATTTTAAAATAAAATGTTTACAATAATTTATTCAAATATAATAAACTCTCTTTTTATTTATTTTTCATGTCATTAAGATATCTGAATTAACGATTCGCACGCTTGTCATACGTGTAATGAGTATGCGGTAGAGTACTTCTTTCGCGGTGCTCATTTTTTCAGGCAACCCATGCAAATTATCAAATATCTGGTTATTTCACATATATATTTACGATATATATCGGCGAT